>VFFE01007789.1:459058-516584 GCA_008921705.1 Burhinus oedicnemus | reverse complement strand
CCCCCCCGGTGTCTCAGTGCAGTTGTGTTTCAGGTGGTGGGAAACGTGCGGGGCAGGTATCAGAGAACCAGAAGTCGTGGCAGTTATCTAGGAAAAGTTCAGAGGAGGGAGGGGTTTATTTGTCTTCAGGAGACTTAAAAAAACCATTATAATCTTTCCGATTTGTGCTGTGGGGCTCGAGTGTGGGCAGAGGGCTGGGGCCCGCCGTGCGGGGGGACATTGCGGCCCCTGGGGAGCCAGGCTTCTGCCGCTCCACCTGTTGTCCCACGTCTGGGTTCTGTACCCGGTGTGCAAGCCAACAACGCACAGAGCAGGGGTATTTCCAAATCTATTCCATTGATGCGCAGAAATGGGGTGCTCGTCCCAAAATGCGAGCACACCTTAGTTTCAAAAATCTCCACTTTTATACATTGATTATTACATAATTCAAACAATGAATACATATTCATTGTTATTCTCTTTAACGGTTGGTCAAGATTTCTTCGCTTTCCATGTAAATCAGTGCACAGACTCTGTCTTCTTCCACTGTTCTCTTTTGAGTAGGTGGTGTCATTTGGGTAGGTGGTCAATGAGTCGGTGGTCGTGATCTCCCCCTGCCGAAATTACCTTTTACCTGCTTCTCCTCTGATCTTGGCAGTTCCAGGAGGTTTTCTCGGTTTGCTGACCAGGCCTACAGTTCACCACTCTCTTGACAGGAATATCCTACTGATCAACAAAGCTACATTGTCTAGCCGTTAGTTCCCTAATTGAATCGCAGATAAATCATGTCTAGTTACTATTTCTCTATTTTAATATTAGGTAAATAATTAAATAGGGTTGGGGCTGCATAGAGAACTCTAGCAGCAGCAGGTTTCCTTAGTTGCTTCAATTACATTTTACATTTCACATTTCATTGTTCTAGTTAATACCAATTTTATTACAACACACTGAGAGGCGTGGAGCCTCCAGCTTCCCCACACAAGTACTCACCATCCGACTTCTGCTGTAATGAATACCATTCCAAAGGCAAAGGGCAGCCCTTCCAGGAGTTTGGTGGTAGAACGTGGAAACAACATGTGCAGTGGCTTCCTACAGCATTCCTCATTTCAGGTAGTACCTGGGATGCAGGAGCTTCTCTCCAAGGTAAAAGGTTTGGTCCCTGTCCTAAGGAGTTAAGGATCCAACATCGTATCTGTAAATAGTATTCTTACAGCAAGGGTTATGGCAACAGAGACATGCTCCAAGTATTTTTTCCCTAAAGAGGTATATTATTGGAAAGAGGATTTCTACAATAGCAGGTGCGACGCTGCTAAAACTAAAGTGAGTGGAAAATGCTAAATTGTGACTGTTTCAAGTCCATCTTACCTCGGCACGGAGCTTGAGTGGTAGAATCGTGGCTCTGATGTGATGCAAAGCAGCTGCAATCTGCCGTAAAGAGGATCCTTTTGAGTGACTATTGTTTTATTTGTCATATTTTGTCTTACCAGGAACCCCAGTCATGAGCAAGGCTTTTCTGCACCAGGCTGTGCAAACCCGGAGTAAGAGGCATGCTCACAGGACCTGCCAGGGAGCCGACCGAGTGGCGTTACACTCTCTGTGTGCTGGGAGGAGCATGAAACCTTGTTGAGCTGAAAAAGCCAGGTGCCGGAGATGCAGTTAAGAGGAAGGTGCGTGTCCCTATTGATGTGTAATTATATTTTCAAGATAGAGCAGAGAGGGAATTGAGAGCGAGATGAGAAGCTTTGATACACAGGCAACTTGTAGAAGACCATACACAGGCGTCAGCAGTTGATCTGTGTCCGAATATCGGCTGGGTAGACATCATATTCACTGTACACATGCTTGAAATGAGATTTGGCATTATCTTTAATGGCATTTAGAAACTTTTCAGGTGAATTTGTATAGAGAGCAAGAATCATAACAGAAGTCTGCAAAATCCTGATTTGTAGAATTGTGTAGTCCAGTGCATATTTCAGTATACTCTTTATTTATTTACGTTATTCTTTCATGTGGTATCATTGCATATTTTTCATTACCTTTTTCAAGTGAGATGAGGGTATAATGTACTAGAGGATTTTGTTCAGCTTCTTATTTTTTTGCTAAATGACCAGAGTGCAAAATCATGTTAGCTTTACAACGCAGAAATGAAAGCTAGGTGTATAAGGCTGGAGGAATGCTCCTGTTGCTGTTCGTGACCAGACGTACATCTAGTCCCAAACTGCATTTTGACTTCTGTAAGCGTCTGATTGTTCTTGGTTCTGATTTCACTCAGCTGCCACTGGCTCAAAAGAGCTGACACAAGAGCAAAATGACAATATTTTTACTGCCTTTTTTGGGGAACTGGGGACCAGACTAAATATCAGACTTGATCTTTGTCCGAAGAGGTCAGTTCCCAAATACAGCTAGAGTTTGGCAAGTCTCTGCTCAGACCTACCATCTGTCCTTTAGATTTCAGCAAGCATAGGAAGCTGTATGGCTGCGCTTTACTTACGTTTCTGTTTTTGCTGATGGATATCCTGGCATTTCATTCAGAATACATACACTCACATACATTTTATAATCTTTCCTTAGGACTGCATACTGTCATTTTGTATACGTGATAAATAATCTTAGGGGTCAACAGGAGTTTTGTCAAATTTTGTTCTCTACCATTTGGTGAGTATTCATCGTTGTCTAAGGCAGCTGATTTTCACACAGTTTACTGTGTACTGGTAAGCTTGCGTAGATACCACACTGGGATACTGAATTAGTAATTTGAGGACCACCCAGGAAATAACATTGATTGGTAATTTGATTTCGTGCTGTCAGTAGGGGGAACTATTGCACTGTACTTTTTTCTTTAGCCTTTAAATAAATATTGATAACTATTTATTTTTCTTTTTAGATTAACTACTTCTTCCCTGAGCATCCTTACGTAACTGCTATCTGTAATGATAAGAAGACAGGTAGTTCATACCATCCCAATAAAATAAGAAAGTAACAGGTTTCCAATCCCCTCTTTGCTTGCTGTTTCTCCGCTTAACCTAGAAAAGAAGCTGTATGATGGAGTGGTTGCTATTAAGATGATACTATGCTTCATATTATCTGATGCAAATATCTATTCAGGCTTGCTTCAAGAGGCCAGGAGACAGAAGGTCAGTTAGGTGTCATTCCCAAAACCTAGGGTAATCGGAGGTCATTCTTCATCTGAGGTTCAGAGATCAGTTTCTGGGAAGGTGGTTCCTATTCCTCTCTTCCCTCCTTCCTCCCCCCACTTTCTGGCAGGTGTGGCAGTGAAGGCAGGTCAGTTGCTGGGATGGAGAGCAGCTGTGCAGCAGCTGTTGGGGGTGCAGAACGCTGGATGTGAGCCATGGCTGTCAGGCAGTAGAACAGGGGTGTGATCCTCACAGCAAGGTGTGCAGGAAAATGAGTGGCGTCGCTGTGGAATTACAGTAAGTCAGGGAGAACCCTGGAGCTTTAGAGAAGCTCACTGGAGACTGTGGAAGGGAATTGCACTTGATTTGGAGGAGGGGAATAAAAAGGTTTGTGGTCCTAGGTCATTAGAGTTGGATAGTCAAAGGGGTTGAGGTATGGCTGAGCATGAAAAGGCCCGAGGTGTGCATGGGAAGATAAGGCAGCCTGAGGGGAGGAGGTTGCTTGAGGAGCACAGGTGGGAGAGAGGAGAGCGTGGAGCAGCAGAGCATGCTGTCAGGGTGGTGAGGGCTAAGGGGTTCCCTTCTGAGGCTGAGGGATGGCTCAGCTCTATGATCTTGGAAGAAGGGTCTGTGGGGTGTGCTTGCACACCATGAAGGATGTGATGATGCTTGGAGATGTGAGGGAAACTGCTGTGGAGCAGAACTGAGATGAGCAGAAAGAGATGGTCTTGGTCAGTTCAAGGAACCTCTGGAGGAGAGCTACGTGGATAGGATCCTGGAGGAGATGGCTCAAAGCATGCAGTGATTCCTGCTGAGCTAACACATGAGGAGGGTGTGAAGGAGACAGCTGCACGGGCTGAAAGGAGAAGCTCAGGGGCGAGGAGTTTCAGGACAGGCTGAAACGATGCTTGCGAAGCGGGGGGCAAGGAAGTAAAGAGCCTAGGGCAGCCCGTGGAGGGGAAGGAGTTTCTTCAGCTGCACTGAGTCACAGTAGTACAGTGAGGGTGCAGGTTGCAGGAGAGCATGGACAGGCACGGGCCAGAAAAGGTTCAAGCCACTGTTGAGTTTGGCAGGTCAAGGTTAATCTTCACTGTGTAACGTCTCATTCCACTTCACCAATGTTTCGGCACCGGTCAAAGCAGGAGAATAAGAAGCAAGTGTCTAAATTGTGTGGTCTGTTTAAAAGGAAGGAAAAGTCTCAAGTGATGGAGAAGGAATTCAGGACATGGTAATCTTCTCATCAAAAGTTCACAAAGTTGTTTCTAGGAACACTGAGCCAATTTATTACTTTGATCTGTCTGACCTCCCTGTAATCAAGATTATCATCTCTTATGTTTGGCCTCTAGTCATTATACTCCTTGACTAGCCTTTAATTAGAGTATGTGTCATCTATCTTTTACATAAAGGAGAGATTTAGCTTGTACATGCTATAGATGCATTATGTCTTGTATCTGAACTGTTCATAGCTTTTCTTCTTACATTCAGAACGTGGACTTCTGGTCTCAGTGAGACTCGTAAACACTGTAATCATGAGAAATTGTCTTGCGGACAGTGTAGTTCCTCCTAGTCAGCACAGCATAAATCAGCAGTTGTGCGTGCAGGTCACATCCCTTACTGTCCTCTATTTTGGAGAAAAAGACAGGAACAGCAATGTTGTTCTGAAGTTACATGTTGTAACAAGCTGTTTATGAATACTGGAAAGAACTCTTAGCTCTGTGTTTGTGTGTAGCTAAAAGAATGATTGTTATGCTTAGAAAAGATGGGGTTTTTTGGCTGTTTGGTTGTTCTCAATTGCTCAAAAACTTACCATTTTCCCCATTCCAGTAATGAATGAACTATATGTGCAGATGTATAAATCCATATGAAGTAAAGATAAATATCTCATCCAAATTCAAGATGGTATCAGCTAGAAAAGAAGTGATTAACTTGCCATGTAGAGAAAAATGAGAAATCGGGCATTATAGAAAATGAAGTTTTCTGCCACTGAGTTAGGCTCAGGTCTCTGCTTTCGTGCCAGTACAGCCTTTTGATACTGCAGTCTCTAGCTTTGATTTTTTGGCAAGTGCAGGCAGAGTGACCACTCAGTGCAGATGCAGGTCAGAACGAGTGCCCTGTAGGTAGGGGACTTCCCTTCTGAGGCTTTTTGCTGCAGCTTGTGCCTGTGCCCAGACCTCTTTAGCCTTGACGGAGGGTCCATGCCCATCCCTACTGCTGGGGAGAGGATCTTCCGCACTGGTTTATAGCAAGATCAAAGTGAGAAGTTCTTCTGTAAAGCTGGGACATCAGGAGTTCTCTTCTTTTATTGTTATCTTCGAACAACAGGTATGTTGCTTTGATGCATGCCTTATTTGTCATTTTACCTCTTGATGTCATATTCACAGTTTTGCACTGGGTGGTTTAATGTGTATGCTGGGAAGGCTTGTAGGTATTGGCTCTCAAGAGGAAAGATTTAGATATTCTGGTGAGTTTTTTCTGGGAAGGAGGTACTCCTCTCAGGAGAAAGAAGCCTGTGCATCTCTCTTGTAGAATTTAAGGCCAATGCCACTTGGGGTCCTACAGTCACCATGCAAGATTATACACTGACAAAATTAAGGTAGGAAGAAATTATCTGAAAGGCCTCAACTCCACCTGAATGCCAGTCTGTCACTGTTTATGGAAAGGGCACGTGTGGAGAAATGGAGGAAGCATGGAAAGAAGTAGGGGCAAAGAAATTAGTTTAGAAGAGCAAGAAGGAGAGAAACTCTGGGGGCCTTGTATTAATTACCTTGTAATGTAAATGAAACATCCTTTTGATAATGAAAAATTGCATATGTGGAATTGTATCCCTCCTCTGGTAACTATTTTTTCAGCAATTTTCATCGCTTGATATATATGATTGCTTTAACCCTTCCACTTCATAAATGATATCATGCAAATTTAAGTTTTGCTTTTCCTGAATTACTTTAGAGTCAGATTTCCTTTTTTATTTGTAGTTATGTAGGTTGTTAGAAATGCTAGTAGTGCTATTTTAATAGATTTTTCCACTCTGTGTAGTCTGTGGGTGCTCAGGAAGTTTTTTTCTTATTTTATACAACAGTTTCCCTGTCAATTTGTAATAATCACTTTTTGTTTGCGCAGAAGCTGAGCACTTTGTGATTAGTGATTTCCAAAGTAGAGTGTGAGAAAGTAATACAAAGTTAGCATGATTTGGGGAATGCTGTGCTTTTGTATATATGTTCCTGCGAGGTACAGCTTGGAGGGCAAAATGGAGATTCTTGGTGATGCAACTTGATTAGTATGTAAGTCAATGTCAGCTGGACAAGAGAAAAGAGAATTTTTTCATAGTAAACTCACTTGGGATTTGTGCTGTCAATATTTACTTAAATTCTTACTGCCTTCCTTACCTGGGATCAAGATGACTATGCATAATGGTAATTTCTGAGCATACTTAGGAATATTTTCATTTTGCAGTCTCTTAAGTCCTTAGAGGAGTCCTTGAGTTTTATTAAGCTTGCTAGTATATGCTAATTGCAAAAACCAGTTTGATGCCGAACAACGACTTCCAAATGAAAAGATCAATAATTTCAGAATTAATAATGGATTGTGCTCTGAGAAGATAACTTGGTTAATTAATTTAATAAAGTCTTTTCACAAAGGGAGCAATTAAACCAAAGTTTGATTATCTCTGCTTGATAATACTTTAAATATTCTATATTAAAGTTACAGGTTAACTCTGATGGTACCAAAGGAACCTTTTGATTTATGTTATTCTCTGAAACCCCTTATCCTTATAAACTCCTTATATATATCTTCTTATATTATTTGTATAACAAAGCACACATCTTCAGAAATAATGTCAGCTTTTTCCTCAGCTAGGCAATAAGATATCAACAGATCTGAAGCAGTTGTACAGGTGACCATAATTGTGTTGTTGGATATCACAAGGAGGATAGCAGTCCCGTGCCCATTATGGACTCACTGTCTTTGAGTCCTGGTGAATGCCTTAAATACTGACTTACTGATTTATTTGAAAAACAGGGTATGAATTTGAAGGGGAGGGCAATGTTTGCAGCAGGAATTCCTCCCTAAGACCGGTGCATGTCGTGCGTTGTTTGAGCTTGTGCTCTGGCTTAGAGCGCACTGAGGCTCTTGCCAAATTAGAGACTTCTGAATCAGAACTGGGTTAGGGCTGAAGTGGGCAGCAAGCTGTTGAACAAACCTGAGTATGGGTGGCACGACTTCAGTGGCATCACTCAGACACCCACAAATTCTATGTGTGTCAAAGACTGGGCAGCAATTCTGAGAATTGCATTCCACAGCTCGGCTGCTGAATGCCACCCAGATTTCATTTTAAGTGGATTTAGGATCTTGTCTTTAATTAAAAATGAGGCTAATGGTTAAGGTTTGCTTTGATATGCTGCCTTGTGTTAGACAACAAACTGCTGTATTTTTGCTGTTCTGTGCACGTGGCCAAGTTGAATGGATGGGTCACAGTAAAGAACTACTTGGGTATTTCTGCATCTGTCCTTGTCAGGCCTTTTTTGCACTGGGGGAGCATCCCAGCAAGCAGTCTTGTGTTAGACTCACACTGGTGAACAGGAATTAAACAAAGGCTTTTTCTCTCTTGTGCTAAGTGTCTAGTAATGTAAATGTTGCCAAAATACAAAGATGGTAGGTACTATGAAGGTACTTTTTTAAAATACAAGCCATAAATAACTTTTTTCTGATGTTCTTTGACTCATTTATCATTTCTAATATTTAATTATATGTATTTCTCACACTTCTCAATACTTTAAACACAGAATAAAGAATTCCTCTTTGTACAGTTTGTATGATTGATCCTAAAAGCAACATGAGTGGAAATCTCTGATCTCAATTTTCCTCTTCTCTCCTCTAGTTTAGGATCACCAGCATCTGCCTAGTGAGAATCTGTGACTCTTCAGATTTTCAGAGAGGAAACCTTGATGGTGAAGCCATCTAGACCAGTGTTTTTCAAGCTTTTTTCATTCATATGGCCTCCTAAACTTATTGGAAGAAAAATCTAAGCATTGCCTAACTTCTTTGGGGGAAAAAATGAATCACAAAGCCATTGTGGACTGCTGCCACTGTAGGTATCGTTTACAGTCAGAAAAATGAGACAAAGCTTTTGAACAATTATAATTTTTCCAGTGCTGATCTTCTTTAATACTTTCCATACCTAGGAATGTACACATATCTTTCAAAAAAGGCTTACTTTGTGTATAGGTTGTTTTGCAAACTGCTGCATGAAGGTTTATGACCTACTTGTGACCCAGAGACTAAGTGCTGCTCCAATAGCTACGGCGGTACAGATACCCTACACCACTAACATTATCTTTTGTCAAAAAAGAAACCGCTGAGTTCTCTGAACTCATGGGAACTGAGCAAGAGGTTCTCAGTTAAAATGATGCTAGTACCTCTTGTGGTATTTTTTTAAAACTTTGTTTTACAAGCCATATGTTGTTGTTTTTTAAAGTGCTTTTACTGGGAAGGAAATAACATAATGCTGTATTTGAATGCACAGAGCAGACGCAGCACTGGGAGGCGCAGGGCACTGAGCAATGCTAAAAGGTGGGATATTATTAAAGACTGTAGTATTTTGTAGTATACAGCCCGGTTTGTAACTTCTTTCCTTGAAGCCCTAGGAAGAAAATGGACAGCTGAGGGGTTTTGCCTAACCTGCTTGTATGCCTCCCCTTTGCTGGGAGAGTTGGCTGTGCAATGGCTTGGTGACTGGCACAGTCGTGGGGGGCTGAGCCCAGGGGACACCTTGGAAGGGACCTGCACAAACACTTGAGGGAGGAAGGTACAGCTGGAATCTGTATGCTGTATAGTTTGAAGACTGCATCTTGTAAAGTGCCATTTCCATGTACACAAACTTTTTTTTTCTTGAGATTGTTGGAGCCAGGAGTGTAAGTGCACATCTATAAGGAGAGGACTGGCCTGTCTGAGGAAGCAAGTGATCTCCACCCCTTGGCAGCTCCTACGTCAGCAGCTTTGACTACAAGCCATATATATGAAAATATAAAAATACATTTCTTAGTATTAAAAGAATGTTTAACAATAGGAATTAGCTACATATGCAAACTTAAATGGCCATACTCAGCTGATGAGAAGAATGATCTTGATGCGTGGTGTTAAATTTTGCATACTTCTGCAGCTAGATTTGAATCTTCTGTCTTGAGCTCACTACCAGTGTTGTGTAAATCATACCATATGTTAGACATCTTCAAAAGAAAACTGAGCAAACCACACAGTAATTAAAGTGGGTTTTTTTGAAAAATCAGACTTTTTTTTGCTTATTTGAAGATTTATAGCTTTGCAGTTCTGCTGAGAATAAGAATCTTTACATTGCTTTGTGAACTGCATATTTTTTTCTCAGAGGGTCCTAATTCTGAATAAATGCGGGAATCTGTGGTCTTTGTGCCATGTCCGTTAGCAATAAGAGGGGAACAACTATGAAGGGAATTCCCAAATGTAGCAGATTATAGCTAGGAGACAGCAAAGCCTACCCCTGTCTCGAAACTTTTCCTGTTTCATCAGTCTGGAGAAATACAAGTGTTGATCAGCTTAATGAGGTTCTGAAATGTCAGGAGGTTGTGTGCTGATGTAGGAGTTGTGTGGTGACTCAGACGTGGCCACATTTGAGTTGCATGAATGGATTTGTTTTCAAGCAATATGGTTATATTGCATGAGTTCACCAAGGTGAAGACTGTGTTTTCCATGTGCCTTTCTTTACCAAAAACTAATGTTGTGCTAGGTAGCGAGTAATTAGTGAGAAGGCTATAAAGAGATATCCTGATGAAATTACCAAAATTAGGGTAAAAGGACTGCATTGCCATTCAAAAAGATCCTGTTGAGAAAGACAGTTCATAACATTAGGCTCTACTTCATGTTACAGAAAGACAATACTGGTAGGATATAGAATCATAGAATGGTTTGGGTTGGAAGGTACCTTAAAGATCATCTAGTTCCCACCCCTGCCATGGGCAGGGACACCTCCCACTAGACCAGGTTACTCAAAGCCCCATCCAGCCTAGCCTTGAACACTTCCAGGGATGAGGCATCCACAACTTCTCCAGACAACCTGTTCCAGTGCCTCACCACCCTCACAGTAAAGAATTTCTTCCTAATATCTAATCTAAATCTGCCCTCTTCCAGTTTAAAACCATTACCCCTCGTCCTATCACTACACTCCCTGATAAAAAGTCCCTCCCCATCTTTCCTGTAGGCCCCCTTCAGGTACTGGAAGGCTGCTATGAGGTTTCCCCGGAGCCTTCTCTTCTCCAGGCTGAATAACCCCAACTCTCCAGCCTGTCTTCATAGGAGAGGTGCTCCAGCCCTCTGATCATCTTCATGGCCCTCTTCTGGACCTGATCAATATAGTTTGTTTCCAAACCAGATCTTGCTCCCATAGCTACCTTTGCTGGCCTAAACATTGACTTGACTTCATAGTCTGCCAGCTGGGTGGGACATGGAGAACCTCTTGAAACTAAGCCAAAGTAATGGGTGTTATGAGGTGTGTTTAATTCCTGTGTGTTGGAAAGCAAGTCATGTTTCACACTGAGATTCAGACTATACAAGGAGCTGTTATCCATTAAAACATGCAATCAGTATTTTCTTCCATGAGTTGTAAATCACAGAACCATAGAATCGTTATGGTTGGAAGAGACTGTCTACATGTCTTTTAAATACCCCCAGGGATGGCAACTCAACCACTTCCCCAGGCAGCTTGTTCCAATGCTCGATAACCCTTTCAGTGAAGAAATTTCTCCTAATAGCTGATCTAAACCTCCCCTGGTGCAAGTTGAGGCCATTTCCTCTTGTCCTATTGCCTATTACTTGGGAAAAGAGAGAACCACCCACCTCACTACAACCTCCTTTCAGGTAGTTGTAGAGAGAGATAAGGTCTCCCCTGAACCTCCTCTTCTCCAAGCTAAACAACCCCAGTTCCCTCAGCCGCTCCTCAGAAGACTTGTGCTCTAGACCCTTCACCGTCTTTGTTTCCTTTCTCTGGACATGCTCCAGCACCTCAGTGTCTTTCTTGTAGTGAAGGGCCCAAAACTGAACACAGTACTTGAGGTGCAGCCTCACCAGCACCGAGTACAGGGGGATGATTGCTTCCCTAGTCCTGCTGGCCACACTATTTCTAATACAAGCCAGGATGCTATTGGCCTTCTTGGCCACCTGAGCACACTGCTGGCTCATATTCAGCCGGCTGTCGACCAACACCCCCAGGTCCTTTTCCACTGGGCAGCTTTCCAGCCACTCTTCCCCAAGCCTGTAGCGCTGCATGGGGTTGTTGTGACCCAAGGGTAGGACCTGGCACTTGACATTGTTGAACCTCATACCATTGGCCTTGGACCATTGATCCAGCCTGTCCAGATCCCTCTGTAGAGCCTTCCTTCGCTCAGGCAGATCAACACTCCTGCCCAACTTGGTGTTATCTGCAAACTTACTGAGGGTGCACTCAATCCCCTCATCCAGATCATTGATAAAGATACGAAACAGAACCAGCCCCAATACTGAGTCCTGCGGAACACCACTTGTGACCGACTGCCAACTGGATTTAACTCTATTCATGACAACTCTTTGGGCCTGGCCATCCAGCCAATTTTTCACCCAGCGAAGCGTATGCCCATGCAAGCCATGAGCAGCCAGTTTCTTCAGGAGGATGCCATGAGAAACGGTGTCAAAAGCCTTACTGAAGTCCATGTAGACAACATCCACAGCTTTTCCCTCATCCACTAAGCAGGTCACATTGTCATAGAAGGAGATCCGGTTTGTCAAGCAGGACCTGCCTTTCATAAACCCATGCTGACTGTGCCTGATCGCCTGGTTGTCCTGTACATGCTGCGTGATGGCACTCAAGATGATCTGCTCCATAACCTTTCCCAGCACTGAGGTCAGACTGACAGGCCTGTAGTTCCCCAGATAATATTCTTTCTGAATGTGGAAAATAGGCTAAAGAGAGTGCTGGTTGAAAAAGGCACTTCAAGCAGTCCAGGAGCAAAGTTCAAATTCAAATTGTAGAAGCCCATTTGGTCTTCCATCAACATTCAGGTTTGTGTATGTCACGGTATCTGCCAGATCACAGCAGCAGGCATTTCTTCACTGTAGTAAAATGTTTCATTTGTTCTAGTATCTGCTTTAGTATTTTGCTATTGTCTTCAAAGAGATTTTTTCTAATTAGGGTTCCTTTATGTTTCTTCTCTTTTAGCGTTTATGTCTTAATTTCTAATAGATATGCTTGTTTGCCCAGGAGGAAAAAAAGCATGATGATGACCACACAGATGCTTCAGAGTGGTGAGGTTGTGCATCATTTATGCAAAATAGAAGTACCAGATTAATATGTAATGAGATTTATTACAATAAAAATTCCCTCTTGGAATCATTCCTTCCAATCCAGCCTATAGCCAGGCTTAGGAATGTGTGTGTAGTGATGGTGATTAGAGGCCCTGACTCCATTTTGCTAAACATTACATGCATCTCTCACCCAAAGTGCTTATTATTTAAAGGTAAACAGGTATGCAGCTGAATGAGCACTAGAAATGTAGAAGGGGGAATAAAAGGTGACAGCGGAGTAATGATCAGCATTGGAAGCAGTAGTCACATTGCTCACCTGCCTCTCTGACTCAAACTTTGAGGCAAAGCCCATTAGGGTAACGTGTTTGGCTTTCAGTGTCTCTGTTTCCCTATCTGTAAAATGCTATATCCATCTGGCAAGTGTGTTGTCCTGCTTGTAAAGTTCTTATTTTTGCACAAGAATGCTATTGTGATGGCACAGCCGTTATTTTTGTCAATGGGGCTTGTGGTATAATTAGAAATGACTTATCTAACTTTTTTCAAGTAGAAGGTGTTACTAAAATCATCATGATATAGGCAAATAAGGATATTCAAGTACAGCGTGGGTCACATTAAAGATCACCTTAGTCATTATATATCGATTTTTGTTCTTTCCTTCTTCATTTTGTTGTTAATCTTTTTTTTGTGGGGCTGTGCAACCAGGTATGAGGGTACCGTAACATGTGGATCCCAAACAGCCAGTATTTCTATTGAAATTCACGTGTAGGGATGTGATATGTAAAAAACCAAGGAAATACTGGTGAGATCACACCAAGTGACTACTAAGTGTAATTTGGCAGGTTTAGTACTAGAAATATTTACAAGCATCTTATTAACGAGAGGAAAGCTTTCCAGATTATGTATATTCTTGTTTTAGTGCTCACACTGTAGTTTCTACTCTGTGATTCTCTCTCATGGATTACAAGATTTCAAGCCTTAAAAAACTAAAACATACAAAAAATATGGGTTTGAATCCTGCTAAGATTAGCATTGAAACAAACTCTTTTCTTCTACATGACTTTATTAATCCTTCTGTGAAATTTTAACAATTCAGTTTTTCCTGCTTCCTTCCCATTGACCTTGACTATATGCAAAGTATCTTTGGAACATATATTTAAATAGGAGTTCAGAATTATGAGCAGACACCCACGGAGTCTCATCGCCTGGAATGAAGTACTTTCATGACAAAACAGGGTGTAGCATAAATCTGTTTGGATGTATCATTTTAATTAAGCAAGAATTGCTTGTAGAAACACTGGTCAAGTTGTGTTGGTTTGTTTTTTTTAATAAGGGAAAAGATGATGCAAGTGCAAATTATTGTAATGCTGAAATACTGTAGGTGTAGTTTCAGTGGAAGTATAATACAGTCAGGACTAACGTCTCTGATATCTCATCCTGCTGGTTATTTGAAGGTAGTAAAATACCATTTCAGAGCACATGCTAAAACTTGCCACTATATTGTTTAACTGCTATCATATAAGTATTTAATTAAAAGAAAATATTAAAAAAAGCAAAGGCTTGTTTGTCAGGGCTTCATCAAACTATGTTCACATACAAATTGTGCCTGAGTTCCGTTTAAATTCTGTTGAAGTTAAATAAGAGAAAGGTTGTCAGGATTTTGAGGCTTGCTATGTATTTAGACAGTTCAGCTCCTAACTCTGGCTTTGAGACATCCTGAAGCCCATTTCCTAGCTCTGTTTTACTCCTTAGCAAGAACTGATCTAGCCTGATAGACTAGCAAAGCAAAACTTTAATTGTCTTTCAGTACTGCACTTGAATGTATATGCCTTTTTATGAGAAGATAGTCTTATTTGCCATAAAATCACTTCTTACAAAGCTGTGCAGTGAAATAATGATAATATCACAAATCTGCAGGTATGTCTAAATGAGAGTAGTAGCTAGCCCTCTACTACAGGCATGTTTCCTGTATAATATTGAACTTAATCAGTAGGGACTTCCAAATTGGGAAAACCAATATGTACAGTACTGTATTTATAAATCTAGGTGATGTCAAACTTTCTGTTGCAGAAGGAGAAGTGCTGGATTTACTAAACCACGTTATTCCTCTGAAGCTTGCTAATGTCTTTTTCTTCTTTTCTTTCGTCGCAACACTAAATGCCCTGAGCTATCTATGTAATGATTTCAGGCAGCAATCCACATTGTTAATTTATTTCCCCTGGGTATATTTGGGGTATTTTTGAAAGTCAATTTAAAAATTGCATGGATCCATTTGAAAGGAATACAGCAGTTTCCATTCAATTTTGCCTTACAAGAGCCTCTAGCAGGCTGAATTACCAGAGGCACAAAACTTCTTGGAAACCTAGTGTGGAATGGTACAGCACAGCTCAACAGGAAAGGTGGTGTTAACACATCATGGCTCTGGTATTTGATGCTCTGGGGGTGAAGCCTTGCAAGACTGGGAAAGGAAAATCACGTACAAGTAATATCTGCACTTAGTCACCAGGTCTGTTTAGGCAGATACCACTGCTTCCACTTATGCATTTGCAGGTAATTGAGCAAGGCAGTGAACACAGCTAGCTGTAGTCACAGATTTTCAGTTGCGCCTTGAACTTTGAGGGGCTGAACTCACTGAAACTTGAGTTGAGACTGAATCTCTGATTTTTCTTGCCATTAATTAAAACCATCTGGAGATTAACAAGCTGGGTAAAAGCAAATTTACTAATTTTTTATTTTCCAAACTAGAGCTGGTTAAAATGTTCAGCTCAAGTCTGCAAGGCTCAAGGCTGCTCAAGACACTCTGCAAAAGCTCTGCAAATGGCAACTAAATGGCAGTGGCAACTGGTGAGCACCCTCCTGGACATACTTGTCCCTCTGCAGCGTGACCATTCTTTCTGCCGAGCAGTCAGCATGACTTCTAGCCAAAAAGAGGTTCTTATACATTGCGTCTGAACTGATGTGCTGCGCCCAGTGGCTCCTGTCATGGTAGCGCATCTCTTTGGTCACATCTCACCCAAAGGGTTGGGGAGCAATTTGCTAAACCCTGTGAGCACTTGTGTTCAGCCTTGCTGACTCTTACAGCTACTGAGCGCAATGATGGCTGAGCTGCTTCCCTCCCCCCCACTCTTCTTCCTTCCCCAGCTAAGCAGCTGCGAGCTTTGAATCCAAACATGTGGCAGCCTTAGAGATGGTCCTGCCAGAGTTACTGTCCCTTGAAGCCGTGCCATCTGTAAGACAAGTTGTGCCACTCAGGATTCAGAGAGAGAAGTCCTCTGAAAAGCTAACCCATCCCCAAACATTCCTCCCAGCATTAACCACTTAACTGAAACCTCCTTCCCCCCCTACACCCCCCTCCCCGCTGTTGTACGCGTTTCCATTTCAAATTGCTGTTCCCTGGTGCTTGGTGCTCATGTCTCACTTCACACCTTAGTAGGGAACTGTGCTGGTTTCTTTCTTGCCTCTCAATTCCACAGGTGCTCGTGCTTAAAGGCCACCACAGTGGTACTGTTCAGGTGCTCTCTTCTGCCTTAAATGCCACTACAGCTTGTGGGTGATCTGCATTTCCATACCTGGATTTCTAAGAGATTTTGCATATCTGTTTTGCCGTGGCCTTAGTATTTAGTTTGGGTCTTACTCCATGCTAAAACCAGAAGGACTTTTTGTCATCTTCCGCCAGAGAAAAGCGAATGAATGTCAGGCTTTCTTTGTCAATAACTCTTCTTGTGATAGCTGTGGAAATGCTGTTATGACTGAGCAGAAAAAGTGGATAAAGAGGTTTGCAGTCCAGAGATGTGTGCTCTGCTGTTATTTCTAGAAGATTTGTTCTTAATTAATTAAGCTCCTTGTTCAATTTTAGAAGAAAATGTTTTAATGTGTTCTGCAATATAATTGCTAAAATAAGAAATTGCCTCACTCAATAAGCCAGAGGAAGAATTCAGGTGCACCATGTATGTTGCAATATGCTCAGTGCAAGAAATTGTCCTCTTTACTGGGTTTGTGTTCCCTGCAGAGACTTGAAATACAAACCAGCTCACCGGTTTATGAAATCAAGGATAAAGCTGAAGTATCATTTGCCTTGCCTAAGGAAAGAAATAATAATTATGAGACTGTGCTTTAAAAAAAGGTGGTGATCAGTTCATCTTATAAAAGAATATAAACAAGTCTTCTGCTGGCCAAGTGTGAAGAACTCCATAGAAATGTTGGATTTGTTCATGTGTTTGAGTAGAAGGTGTTTATGCTAAAATGGAGCTCCAGCTTTCTGCTAAGTTCCTGCACAGCTCTGGAAAAAGCTGCGCATATGGAGTCAGAACTAATGGATTTTACAATTAAACACTTTTGCTGGCTTACAAGACTCTCTAACTCTTGATCAAGATGCATGACATCTCATTTAATGCCATACGGCTTGCTGATAGACAGTTGGATAAACACAGACTTCATACGGATTATTGCTTGGTTTTCAGAGTGTCTTGCGTGTGACAGGCATGCAATCTGTGGACCTTAAGATGCTTTTGAAATTTGCCTCTTTAGTGGCCTGGGTTGATGTTGAGCTTCACAGAAACAAGGTTTCCTTTGAGTTCAGGTGGTGTAAAGATTTCACTGTTTGGTCCACTTGCAGGTTCGTATGGTTAGTGAAAAATGTTAAGTTCTTCAACTTTACAAGGTTATCTATTTTTAAGCCATTTTAAGGATCAAGAAAAATTTTGTGGGAAATTTAGTTTAATTGCAGTGGCCATGTTGAGGATGGACTGACTCATGAGTGATAAAATTTTGGATGTGTTTGATGAATTGCAATTCAGATAGAGTTGTAATCCTGTTGGGACAGAGGTGATGTGATTTCTCCCAGTAAATGAGGCACCTAAATGGAATCCCTTTTTAAGGAATACACAGCACCAGAGGATACTGCAGGTGTGAAGTGCACACTCTTGCAGCTCGTGCCAAGTAATGCTTCTTAAATGATACACTGGGGCACTATTTTATGTAACTTGCCATCAGATGACATAAATTCTCTGACAACTCTTAACTACACTGAAGCAAGCATTCTTGGAATAGGTTGTAGTACTGGAGCCAAGCAGTTAATCAGGTGTAACATGAGGCTTTGACATGATTTACTGGCTGCTGGTAGCTTGTACTGGGACTATATTGTCCTTCTGTATGTACTGTATAATAGTTTTAAGCTGTCCTTGGACAAGGCCCTATTGTAAACAAGCTGTCTGGCTTAACTGGGATATCCTGTAAAAATATGTTAATAAAAACTGAAGTCATTGTAAAGGATCCTACTCCTACTATTTCTGCTTCCCAAACTATTCCCACCAGTGAAGCACAGCACATGCTCTTAACTCTTTCTGCGCCGATGCTTTGCTAATACCTGCTTGTGTTGTAATACTTGTTTCAAAACTGATCAATCATCATGTGCCATCTCAGCTGGCTGCTGGTGTGCGTGAATTCTCTCGTGCCTCAGCTTACACGAGGTAGAAATTCCCACCGAAATAAAGCTTATTCTCAAGGAGTCACATATTTTATTAGCACTTGTTTTATTTCATGTCCCATCGTCTCTCACTTTAGTCAGGTCTGTGGAGTGAGTTTTGAGGTAGTTCTTTATTTAGGTTAAAGGAGTTTTTAAAATGAGGTAACCTGTGTTTGGTATTAGAATATTATGTCAGGTCCTTGTAGCGTGGAGCTAGCAGGTCAAGCTACAACAGTAAAGCCTTATCTGGGGTGTAATTTTCAGAAGGAGATTCTGAAAGACATCATCAGACATCATTCATTGAGGGCAACATCTACTAGACTTTCTAGCTAGGGACAGATGCTGAAAATGTGGGTTCTTGCAAAATGAGGTGGTGTTCCTTTAAACGGAGAGGTGGGCCCAAGTGGGTTTAGCTATGTGGAATTTCTTGAGGAAACAGATGCTGAAAAGTGCATGCTGAGAGTCTTCTCACAGAAATCACTGAATTTTGTAGGCAGGATGAGACATTTAGGAGACCCTCGGAGGAGACAGTGACCTGTGTGAAGGGTCCTTGTTTTACTAATGTGCCTATGGTTCCTGGAGGAAGTTCTTGAAGTTCCTGGAGGAGGTTCCTGAAGCAGAGAGTGATGCTTTGGAGAGGTTTCTGGTTCCTCCTACTATTCTGCTGAGTACTCTGCAGAGTACAAATCCTCTGGAATATGGGCACCAGGGTTTTAGCAGGACCTCAAAGGGACCCACTGGTGGCTCTAGAGAAACGCATCTATCCCAACTTGAAATAGCTCTCTCCCACCCCACTCAATTTTTTCTTAAAGATAAACTTGTTATATGCTTCCTTTTGTAAATTAACATGTAATTTTGAATGTAAAGCAGGCATCGAATCTTTTTAGTAAGGATTTGGATCATCCCCATAGATGGAAAGAACACTTGTGGGTTGTGTGGTGATTTGAGGAGGGAAGTGTTGTGCATGTGCAGCTGTTAAAGGCTATTAAAAAGTGACCTGAGCCCCCCTGGGAGCAAGCCGGGGATTAACTGTAAATTGATATCACAGATCTCCACAGTTTTCATCTCAAACACTAATTTCAGATTTCTACATGGCAGAGTTTTGCTAAATGTTCTTATTCTGAATATTCTAGTTACACTAATCTTTCACATACTTTTAAAAATAGACTGCATAGCAAGTCATTGTCTGTGGATATAATTTAATAATTTAAGAGTTAATTTTTCAAATCTGAACAAGAAGAATGTATCCCCCTCAATGGATTTCCAGCATAGCAGTAAATTTAAAATTTATTCTAAAAAATAAGAAAGAAAGAAAAAAAAGTGACTGTTTTCATTTTATATTACAAAAGGAGACCTGAAAAATTATTTTTCTTGCTTGGTTTTTAAATTTATAGGTGTGCGCTGTCTCTGTTCTGGAAAACGTTTGTCACTGAATGCTACGGGACTTGCTGTTGTGATTGTGCTGCTTTAAAGGTCCGGTGGAGCTTGGAAAAACTTTTGGCAGTGTTGGAGAGAACAAGATGGCAGGTGTTAATCTGGGTTTGAAAGAAGCTTGCAAGCACGCCTCCCGTGGTGCAAACACTGTGAGACATCTTTTTTCCCCTTGATCTGATTAATTTGAAGTCACTGTAGTGAACTTCAAAAGATGGACATGCTGGTTGTTTTCTAGGTGTCAGTAACAAAATTACTTGATCAAGATGGTGGGGTTGGGCATCTGAGGCAGCGTGTTTGCCAGAGAAGCAAGGAGTACTTTTTGGTGGAGTAGTTACCTGCAGGGATATACTTCCCTGTAAACCCCGTAGCCAACCAAAACGACTTATTCGGGATCACAGTGGAGACAAAGCAGAGGTGTTTACCTCAGCTAAGAGCTTGGGACAGAAATGGTGCTTGTGCGGGGCTGAGGGGCCAGCAGCAGAGAGCCGGTGCCGACGCCGGCCTCCAGGGTTTCTGCCCAGGGGAAAGCCTCGCCTGACCCCTCTCTGCAAGGGTTTGTGGAAACAGCAGCTACGGGAGTTGTCTCGCTGTGGAACGGTTTGAGGATGGTGGTGGTGGCAGAGCTGCAGAAAGGAGGGGGTGTCGAACCAGGCTGGTTAGCTCTTTGTCGGTGGCGGCACGGCCCAGCCCCGGTGAGCCCAGAGCAGCCGCCCCAGCTACGTCGGTTCAGCAGATTTCCTACACGCTCATGCTGACGGACAACGGTTCCCTGCCCCCCCAGCAGCTCCTGGATATTTTGGAGACCTTTGGGTAAGCCCACGAAGCACTTCATCAGGTAAGAGTGAATAATTTTGTGGTGGCAGAGAGCTAGAAGTTAGTTGAACAACCTGGAAATGGCGGTGGTTGGCCACCAGCTGGGGCCAGCTCTATAGCTTACCTGGATTTGCAGTTGCCTGATTGCTGCCATTTGAAAGGAGGCAGCCAGAAGGGTGTAGGAGATGGAAAACCATATCCTTAAGTCCACAGAAGTGTTTCATTTTTAAAAGGCTGCATTTTATTATTTCTTTTGATTCCTGTGAGTGGAACCAGTTCCAACGGCTCTGGAAGCAGCTATGCAGGACAGCGATCACTGCTTTAAAGTGGGAATATAGAGCTGATGAGCTAGTGCGTACCTTTGTTGTCTGCTTGTGTGATTTTTTTGTTTGTTTGGTTTTGTTTTTCTTTTCTGTTTTTGTTAACTGCTAGCTTAATGAAAACACAAGGAGTGGAACCTAATTTTTACCAGGTGACTGTCTTCAGAGCAACAATAACAAAAGCAATCATGTAACATTGCAAGTGAATAAGCTTCAATGACTGTTGTGGAGGAAATACAGACAAATTGCTTATTTTTAATGAAAGAAACCGTTGCCCTCCCCTAACATACTTCTTTTTATTTTCATTCCTCAGCTCCTGTCTGCGCCAGTTTGTACGGGGGTTGCACAACCTATTTTCAGCAAGGTAAAGCTGAATGCTTTCCCATTCATATGAAAAGGTGATGAACCGTGGCCTTCAGAATATCATTTATTCACTCAATTGTGACAGTCATGATAGTCATGTCTTGCAAAACATTTTGCCCTAACTTGTCTCTAAATTTTTCATTGATGTAGTTCAAATTCATCCATCGTTTCCCTCCCTAACCCAGTGAGACTCAGGAGGGAGTCATGGCAGAAGGTTAAAGCCTATTGTATAATTCGGTATTTAAGCTGCATGCCTTTTGCATACAGTAAAAGCATCAGGGATTAATGAAAGCATTTTAATGGATTTCTATATTCATGAATCATAGCAGAACCATGAGATCACTAGAGATAGCCTGACTACCAGATTTTCAGACTGGGCAGTGCTACTCTGTATTATCAAGTATAGTTTTTCTATGCATGTGAAAAATTACCTGGTGAATGAATGGTGTTTTTATTTTCTGCATTGTATTGTTATACTATATAAGATGCATGATAAGGCTAATCAAAATAATTTTGACAAATAAAGAATTGATATCTTAAATTTGATCACAAGACCAATCCTTTGTCTTCCGGACCAATGTGTCTTCCATTCTTTTTCTGAAAAACTGAAGCCACACTAGAATGTCATTTTACAACGCATGTAAGAGACTTGCTAGATTCACATTCATTCCCAATTAGTGATAAAATAAGTGATATTTTCCTATAGTTACATTCAACAAAAAGCATCACAGTAAAATAATCATCTGCTTATTCAAAGTTAAGGTAAGAAGACAAGTTAGACCTGCCTGTGACGTATAGGAAATCTCTCAGCATGTGGAACAATAACTCTGTATAACACCTAGAAGCCAGACTGCTCAGTACACTGAAACAGTGACATAAAAAATGGCTGGAAGTGCACAGCAGAGGACAGTCTTGCCCATGAGCAGTTTTTGACGCCTCTGGGTTCTGCGACTAGCAGAACAGAGCTCAGTCTGCAGCCACTGGAAATGTTTCAGTAAAGCAAATGAGAATATCCTGGATCTGAAAAAAGTTAATACTTCTATTCATTCTTTTAACAACCTTAACATATGGACCTGAGTTATGATCCCCCTCAGATTTCTCTAAGGAGAGACTGTAGGAAGCTTCTTTTACCATTGATCTTGAGGAGTGCAGGAACCATCTTGTAGGCTGGATAAAAAGGTTTTCTTTTATCCTGTATCTTGTATGCGGTACCTCTATCTTACCTGCAGGGACTTATGTAACCTGATTCTGAAAATACTGTGCTCTGAATTACCCTCATTCTGCCACCAAATTACCAATGCCTAAGTCTTGGAAGTCAGGGATTCTTGTAACTTCCCTGCCACAAGTCCACTGTAGCGTTTTGAGGACAACAGCATGCACCAGTTCGGAACACAAGACTAGAGGTGGGGGAGAGCATCTGTCATCCATTTCAGTGGCCAGTCCGGCCCAAACCACAACACTATTACTTAGTGTTGCTAAAAAATACAGAATTCATAGATGAAATGTCACTGTATGGATCACTGCCATCCATGAAGAAAATAGAATCAGTGCATATGGCTTGTAGCTCACTTTTTTTGTTTAAATACTAGAGAGCCTAACTTCTCCCTTTCTAATGAGACCCCTTTACTTCATTCTGGCATTGTAAACGGGCCTTAGTCAGGCTGAATTTCATTCTGTTCCTTGAAGGTCCTCTATACTGCTAGAGGGAGTCATAAGTAGTATTTAATACAGATGGAAATCAGACATAGTGCTCTATCCAGGAGACAATAGCCCTGTTCATAGCTCTGTTTTATAAAGTCATTAAAAAATGAGGAAAGTGACTTCAAAATAGCAGAATGAACAGACATGTCCAAGCTCCATCAGAAACTGAACAAGCTGGACAGAAACTCATGTTTTCTTATAAAGTGATAATTGTTTCCTATGGAGACCATATGGAGCTTGACAAAAATAACTGAGATGACCCTGACAGTTTTAGACACGAGCTTTCCTTAACCAATCATTAAATTGGTTAATGGCTTTTTTCATTGCCACAATCAAGATAAAGCAGCTACAGTGAAGCACATGTAGTGGATAACATTATGAACATTTTTCATGTAGATATAAGTTTGCCTATCTGAGCAATGACATCAAAACCTCTAACAGTGTTCTAGAGAAAATGGCAATACATGTATTTAGGCAGACCGTGGTGGATGGCTTACAATTCTTTGTAAAATCTTTGCATGTTTGCAAAAGATGCATGGCTTGCAAAAATTAAGACCTATGGAATACAAGATTTAATACATAGCACTAGTCCAAAATGACTGTTTTAGGGCATGGGGGAGAATTCTCATCTAATTACTACTATGCGTATTTTTTTTCAGTTTTCCTGATTTAGTTTCAAAGCATAGAAATACCATTTCTCCCTCTCCTGATTGCTCAAAATGTTTTTATTATTAAAATATATTTTGTATAATTACTTCACTTAGCCTTACGGTCCCCCCTTTGAGTATCTGTTTTAATTACACTGAAGCAAGCTATGATTTCGCTGGCTTAAAATTTCCAAGACTGGATGCCAGTAGCAATGTGTTTGGCTACTTCCTTACTCTAGTTCTGCCAAAGCAGAAACTCCCCAGGCTATTCACTTCTTATTTTTTAAAAAAATTTTTTTCTTTTTTTTTTTGAAGGGGAGGTGTGTCAAACCTTAAAACAAGAGACGCATGATCTAGTGTTAGTTTTGATTGGCTTTCAGACTCATTTATCAACACATGTCCCTTCCTTTCTGCAAAAATGGTACACAGGAGTTCCATAAGAACGGAAAAAAAATCTGCTTCCTTTAGCAATGAGAAGAGAAGGGGTTGGAATAGGCCCAGCATGAAAATGTTATGGTAGCGAACGTTAAGCCTTGCAGCTAATGTTTACAGCTGCAGAGGATGTTTTCTTGTAATCTTATTCTTGTCTTTATAGTTATTATACTGAGTAACTTATTCTGTTTGCTCAGGAGATGTCTATGTTTGGCATCCTGGGGAGCTGGAATATGTAATGCTTTCTTCTTTTTCGGGAAGAGCACACTGAAGAAAGAGAATAAAACAATACTTAACACATCCCTTGTGCAAATAAAATGAGTTACCATAGGTTACTGTTACGTTTGAAATCAGCTATAGCTAACTGGTTAACAAGGAAAGAGGAGGGTGGGGAAAAGAGATACTGCTCAAGATTTCTTAACACAGATAATGAAGGACACAAGGAGATGAGCAGGGTTTCTCTTTTCTGTTTACTCTTTAAGTGCCAACTGAAAAAATGTGACATCTAAGATGAGCGGTTAGCTTTTTTTTTTTTCTTTTGACAAGACTATAGGTATGCATGGTCTCCCTAGTTAAAATTAAAAATTGCTTAATATTAAATTAAATGAGTGATTACGCCTTAAACCACCAACTCTATGGGAATGCCTGCAGTGAAGATTAAAGCTTGACTTAAGCTCACACAAGCAGTCCTTGTTACGCTCTGTTCTGCCATGGCTATGCCATTGGCCATATCAGAGGTGGTTTTGGGGGCTCCCATCCATGGGTTCCAGCTGCTGTAGCTGGTAGGTATTCCCCAAAGTTTAAAAGGTCAGCTGGCACCTGGGGGCAGACTGTTTCTCTTTTCCGTTCTCTTATTCAGCTTACATTTCTGTGGATCCTTTAGGAAAATATAAGCTGAGGGGAGCAGTTTCCTCAGCTGTGTTGTAGTCTTCTGCTAATGAGGACAGGCAACCTGTGTGTCTCCTGAATTTGCTATTTAAGTGCTAATTGGATGTTCTTGTGTTAGATATCAATGTGGTGGTGAATTTAACCCTGTGGGAAGCAGTGGCATGATCCTATTTTGTGCTTGGACTTCAGGAAGTTTGTCTTGCTATATGCTTTTTCTTAAGTAAAGAGATAAAATTATTCTAAACTAAATTCCCTGAAACAGGTGTCTGTTTTGAAATACCCATGTGATGTGGACAAGGGATGATTATGTTGACAATGACATTTCCATCACATCTTTATATAAATAGCTTTGAATATGAGTTTCATGATGTGTTGTATTTGGAGTGGTGGCAGATGAGAGCTAAGAGCTTTGGAACAAAACCAGGCTTTCCTGAGGAAGTGTTAATGCAGCTGCAGCATCAAGCTAAAAGGTGACGTCCTTCATCACCTGATACCTGCAAAACTCCAACATGATTTTCAGAAAAGTTTATTTGCTGAATATGAATTTCACTAAATTTCCTAGAAGTTTGGTTGCAGTGAGGGCTGAAAAAAGCAAGAAGGATAAGAGGCTGCAGAATTAGCTGCAAGTCTTCTTCCACTCCGGGTGGAAAGGATGTAGAGGACTAAATGGGTATCACTGGCAAGTAAGAGCGTGCTTGCTGCTTTAATTGGTATTTTGTACACCTTTCTATGCACATCTTTCTGTTGCAACTTTTTTCTTCAAAAACTTCAAAGGTAAAACTGCAGTATCACTGAAAAAGTCAATAATACAGATGCCGAGTGAGCCAGAGCAATAAGAAAGGAGTCTACCCTGAGGGAAGGAGTGGGAAGCCCAAATGTAACATATTGAATGTTTCAACAGTGATATGTCTGTGATTAATAAATTCATGAGAAGCTGTTGTGCAACAGTCCACAGAACAGATCAGTGAGTAAGCATTTGAAAAACCTTGTTTTAGTAGATTAATAATTATGCAGGGCTATTCTAATTTTACAGGAGATATTTTAGTGTATGATCTGTACCACTATAAATGAAAAATATAAGTTCAAAAGGTTTCATAAAAATCTAATATTAGTAGAAACAGTTTCATGATTTAAAAAAATGAACAAAAGCCTTTTTATTTTAAATTAAACACCTGCATGTTTTTTGCAACAATATTGCAAACTACTGACATAATCAAAAAACAATAAAAAAGTAATCAAAGAATAAAATGAATGTATATAAATGCACTTTATAAATGAAGTGAAGAGACTAGTTTTCTGAAGGGTTTGTTTTTAAAACTGATGCGATAGATATTTAGTTTCCGGCTTGCAGTATGGCTTTTAATTTGGAATCCTCTGCTCCTAACATGCGCAAGGAATAGCAAAACCATAGCTAACAGTAGTACATACAGTTGTGTTTGTATTGTTACCTTTGGCACAAAGATTCAGCATCTCTTTTTAGCTTTTAGATGCAGAAGCACAAAGTAAAAGCCTTTTAGAGTGAGAACGTGCCTTTCTGTTTTCCAGTAAGGCTCCAGAACAGTTTCCTTTAGTCTCTGGGTTTACAAGGGCAGCTCAAAACTCGGCATAGGTGGCTGAGGCAAAATTGCATCAAATCGTGAACATTTTGCTATCTAAAGTCCAGACTTCAAGTCCAGCCACCGCCACTCAGGATAAGCTCATTGCTTTTGGCATGACCAATACTTAGCAAATAAAATCTGGCCGTTCAAAAGATTGAGGACACGATAAACTCAGATATTTGCCCATATCACAGTCTGGATGTTTAAAGAAGACCGAGTTGTTCATTAACGTTGATAGACTTTAAAAGAAATCCTTCCTTACATCTGAGCTTGATTAAGGCCTCGTGCCCCTCAAACTGCTTTGTCAGGAGGTGAGCAACTGCAGACTAATCAGGGTTGATATCCTAGTTTCTGCTCTGAAAAAAACCCCAAAACAAGGCATTTTCCTCATGAGCTTTGACATCTCAAAGTGGCAACAGTTGGTGAGTGTTTGTACGAAATATGCAGTGGTCTCTGCAGTGCTCGTTCATTCTTCTGACCCCGTGTCTGCTGGAATTTCTCACATGGAGAAAGTTATCTATTCTTTAAACAAGAAAATGTAAATTAATGTCTTTTGTAGGAAACGTGCTGAATAAGGATCTCCTACAGACCTAGTTCTGTATGTAGGCAGAGACAGTTTCTGGACTCAAGCCATTAATTTTTCTCCCTACAGTCAAAACCATTCATTATAGCCTACGTAGTTTTACTTGAAGTCTACCAGCTTTGTTTACAATAAAGAATCCAGCCTTTTGGAGACGTTTCTATCTTTTCTGGTATGCTATCTTGATAAAGTTAGCACCCCTAATTCTTGCACCATGGCAAATGCGTTTCATCTGTCCTTTCATCAGATCACAGAAACTCCCTTGCCGTGAGTGTTCCTTTCAAGGGCTTGGATAACATATGTATCCTCAGTATCTGCTTCTCCGTTGCCTTTTTACATTGCTTGTTGTCCTGTGTTTCAACAGCCTGCTCAGTTCTGTGGCCTTGCCAACACATTGTTGACTTTGCAGCATGCTTAGTATGGTGCTAAACCAGTCCGCAGAATGGTTCCCTGTAAAGTACGGTGTGGTAACTCTCATCATGCATCCTATAGTGAAAAATTTTCTGGTGTTATCCCTGCTGAGGTAACTGCTAGATATGAGAGGCAGTACAGCAAGTAACTCTGACCAATCTGGACTCTTCTCATTCTTTTTCTATAGGTGTAAGAAGCAAATGAGATGGAGAAGAGGGGTAGGCACCTCATCTGTTTCCCAGTATTTATAAGGTGTATGGCAGGAACAATCCTTGTGCTCTACTAACTACGATGCATCTAACTCTCACTGGCTCCTGGGATGGGTGATGTGCTGGAGGAAAGGTTTCTTTTTTATCTCTTTCTCTCAAGACTCCCTCTCTCATTCATTTTTTAGAGCAAAAAGAGTAATTCGTCCCTTAAGCAGGTGCTTCAGAGCTCACAGACAAGTTAAACAAAACGGCAGCTTCCTAGCTATTTTCTCTCTCTCAGTTGTGCTTTCCTAAAGAGAATAATCATAGAAACCATAGGGTCATGTGTGAGCCCTTTCTAGTTGCATGTTATATTAAAACAGTAAATCACTTTCTTTCATGAATGTGCTTTTTCTGTATGGAAGCTGTTGGGTAATTTAGTCCAAAGTCAACTGAACATCTTTAGTTACTTCAGAGATAACGTGTCCTACAGGTGGTTTCAATTAATATTTGTTCAGGGCTGTCTAAAGCAAGTAGCCAGTTGCTTGTTTAGTAAGTGTCAGTAGGAAATATCTCTCTCTACGCACGTGAAATGTGACCTTCAGGCTTGTTGTGGTCTGCTGGGTAATACCCCCAAAATGGCTTGGCACAGGGTTTTAATTTACATCCTTCTCTCTTTACCTTTTTTTTACCCGATGTTGGAAGTGGGCACAATACGCAGTGCTTGTGGATGGTCAGCCCCAAGCCTCTGCATCTGTTTGAGGAACAAAAATAGTGATCTTTGTTAAGCAGTTATTAGAGATTTTACAGAGTGTATTTGCAATGTTCAAAGCCTGGTTCAGCCCAGCTCTTCTGCTTCAAATAAGCATAGATTTAGGAACAGTACTTGAACATGAACATGGTTTATGCACTTCACTGGCTGCAGTCCTTCAAAAAGTAGCAGGGCCTTTTTTGGTTAAACCAGTGTTGGAGGTAGGGACGGTTTATTACCCGCAAAATAAGAGTGTTTCTTAATGAGTGAATATGAAATAACGAAGTGAATATTTTGAAGAAAAGACATACTGTGACTGTCTATTGATGACACCTATGAAAGCAAATGGTTTGTAATACGTATTATACATAACACATGCATAGGACCAAACACCATAAATATATAGGATTTGATTATAATATGTGTATTTTGTTTGTGTAAAAATGAGAATCTATTACACAGAATAATAATTACAGAGAATAGCTAAATCATACATAATCCGTGAATGCCAGAAGTGTTTGTGTAAGTTACATTCTGATAGACTAGTGATTAATCTGGTGACATTTAATAGAGTATATTCTTGGGTTAAAACAGGTAGTGGAATAGCTTGAGTAACTGCATTGATGGGGAGTTAATATGGCAATGTAGAGGGAAGCTGCATTGATGTGTTTGCTCTGTTTCTATTTCGACAGAGTTAAAAGTTTGCCTGAGGCATCAGTTACACCACTGTTTCCTTGCTTCTTCCAGAATTGCAGTTGGTTCATGCTGGGGTAGCTGGGGCTGGATTTAAGTTCCTTGCTTCAGGAAGGTTGCATATAGCATCTCTTACAAGCACTGCATTCACCTATGATGGAAGCAGAAACACACTATACACATATGTTATTAATTTGCTTCTTGTTGGCAAAAATTTGCACTCCTAAAGAGTTCACTATGTTGAAATAAATCTGGAGAACAAAGAAATTGCTATTCCCCTACATACAAGACATGCATAATCTCCAGTGAGTAGTTAACATTTGGGGAACATAGGAAGAACTCTGGTGCTGGCAACATCTGTCTGGCATGTACAATCACATCCATCTCAGTTGGGTTACCTTACACAGGCTTTTCTTGCAATTAAGTTGGAAGAAAAAATTGTCCTTACGTGCCCTAGATAAGATGATCTCTTTTCTCTCCAGGGGAAGTGGAAGGCTCTCAGCCTTACAAAATTATTAAGATGGAACTTCCAGAAATACCTTGTTTCTGAGTTCTTTAGCCATTGATTTTTCCATGCCGCACTTCTCTTTATGTTTTATACTACTTTCATTGTTGCTACCATTCATAGACTGATGGACAGCCAACAAAGAGTTTGTACTTTTGCTTGGAGTCAAAAAGGTTTTGAGTCCACAGCCTAAAACTTGGATAGTCAGTTCCTGTTTAAACTCCTCTTTAAGGAAATCACAAAGGTAAGAGAATCATACATAATTAAAGAAATATATGAAAAATAACTTCTTCATATGTAACTACGGGTACACTGTTCAGTATTAGTATTTGTGATGAGACTTTTTATAAGGTCTTTGTTAAGATTTCACAGTCTCCTGTTAAAAACCCAGGTCATTCTCTTTTAAACTTCCCTTAGCTTAAATGGTGCAACTCCTTTTCTAAGACAGTGTTCTGTGAGTTACTTTTGGAAGAAGTAGACTGTCATTTTTCAAATTCTAGTGTAAATCGCAGACCGGTATTAGTAGTGGGAAAAATAATAATAAAGCATAACTCCTCATTAGAAGTCTTGATAAATATATTGTAGAAATTTCACATCTTTTCAGACTACCACACAGGAATGGTCATTCCCAGTCTGCAGCAACTTGTTAAGCCTCAATACGTGGCATGCGGGATTTATTACTATAATGTACTTGTTTTTATTCTGAAAATAAGTTTGCGTGTTCAATTCCAATGCTTTTGTGTTGGGTAGTTTTGTTTGCAAGAGTAGTCATAGTCCAATATCTGTAATAAAAGTACAAGTTGTCCTTCTAAGCAGAGTCCTTGATAACAGAGGACATTTCCCTCCCTTAATTACACTTTTAATGATTTGCTTGAGGGGGTGTTTGTGAAGGGATGCATGCAGCCGCATCTCCAAAAAGTTTCTTTTTCAGAGGGAAGAGAGATTGATTTGTTATAATAGGAAAAATGGGACTTTCTCCTCTTCCGTAACATCAACAATAGAATCATTTGAGTGTGTGTGGAAATATTATTTAGGAAGTCTGAAATTGCAAGTGTTACCTCTGAGCAAATTCTTCCTTAAGCTCTTGAAATACGTTCCACGTTTGCAGAATTACGGGGTGACAGTTCAGAAGGTTCTCATAGCTTTCTTATGTTTTTCATTTTCTTTTTTCCTGTGGTTTTTTCTTAATTTTAATGGATGTACTTACTCTTGAACTGAAAAGCAGAGACGTTTGGGTAGTTTGACTGAGGAATCCATACTGGGAGGAGTTACTAAGGCATGTTAGCAGGGAAAGTTATCTATGGTTTGTTTAAAAAATAGGAAGAGAAGAAAACCTGTTTGGGGAGTCCTGGTTTCATGACTCTCTGTGCTGATCCAACAGCTATTGAGTCCATCAGACAGTGTGGTACCTGCTTCCCTGGGGAGTCCGTTTTTCTGTGCACTGCATCCCAGGTACTTACCAAGAGAAACCAGAAAATAATCACACAAGTACATAACAGGGAGAGGTGCTCAGCCCTTTAGAGCAGATGAACTGCATGAAGGTTCATTCTGCCTGGTGGCGACTGGGTCTGGCTGCTGAGACCACTGGATCAGAGTGGGGATGTGCCCTTGTGCAATGGGCTCACAAAGCTGCAGAGTCTGCCAGTGTTGAATTCTCCAGGAGTTTTTCCATCCTTCCTCCCTGCTGGCTGCTGAGGAGGACACCCAAACCCATTTCTGGGGAAATTCTGTTGAACTGAATCAGCTGCCCCCAGATTTATACCCAGTCCATTTTTAAATGTGTTTTCAAAGGAAAGAACTGTGGAAATGAAACTTCTAACATGTTCCCATTGTAACTTGGTCATGCTAACTTGAAGATCTCACCAGTGTTAGCGTTGACAGGGGGAACTTTTCCAGATGTGCCTTTTGACAGGCCCAAATATGTTGATGTCTCTAGGGAGCTCTCAGCTGCTAGCTGAAGCCTGGTGTGTGGCGGGATGAGGTGGGGCTAAGCCACCTCCACACTGGGGATTTCTTGGCTATCACAAGACTGTTAGCATGAAACGTAACAGTTTGGTCTGGGGACTTTGGTAGCTTGTGTCATGTACCAAACTGATTTCAAGCCTGAAATAGCCAGAAAATAGTGAATGCTGCCTCTCAGATCCTGTCCTGTGCTCAATGCCAACACACAGGGTGAAATCTCCCCTGGGGTGACCTCTTCTCTTGAATTCTAAGTTTAGACCCTCGGGCTGTCCTATGCAGGTCTTTGCTGCAAAGAAGAAAAATACCGTGCTAATTGAAGGCATATTGCTGCCTTTGGACAAAAAGGGAAAGTCCCTTTTTGGCAAAATGAGGAGACATTATGGCAAAATGAAAACTTGACAGTGTTTTCACAGATGGAAATACAAATCCTGTACAAGATCCACAGCTGGAGAAGGCAGATGATCTATCTCAGCACTGAATTAACCAATGCTTTCCAAAGCACCTGAGGAGCATTCCAGCATGTGGCTGTACAAAGCCACTGCTTGTTCGTTCTAACTTGCATGCAATTTAATTTGCCACAGGTGGGTGAAGGATGAGCTGTATTCATGTATGGTCTTTGCTTTTTGGTTTTCCAGTCACAAAACTGGAATTCTCTGGACCACTGGCAGCTTGTTTGTTGAATCATTCACTTGTGTGCAGACAGAGCTCAAACCTGTGGCCATTTTCCTTGACAAAGATGCCAGAGACTATTGTTAAGTCCCTGTGCTCAGTCTTAGAGCAAGATTTCCTGTCATTGTCTTACAAGTACTAGGTGGTATGCACTCGGTCCCACTGATTTAGAACAGTGGTATAGCTGCAGCATTTTATAAGTGCACAGAATTTTCTCACTGAGTATAGCAAAAATGGCTAAGCTAGGTCTTGTGGCTAAGCATGAGATTAGAAACATGGACATCTAAATTGTATTTTCAGCTCTGTCAAGGAATTGCTATATTTTTTTGGTTGAGTTATTCTTGCTGACTCAATTTCCTCATTTATGAATAGGAATAACTTGATCTCACATAGTTAATCTCTCCATAAATGAGAACTGTGTATCCAAACAAATATGAAATAATAAATCATGTCAATCAGGAACTATCCTTGGTGTCTGAAAGAAAGATTAAGGAAATCAAGGATTGGTTTTGTCTTCTCCTTTTTAAAAAAACACCAAACTATTTAAAGCTAATTTTAAGTTATAAATAATAATATCTGTCTTAAATATTGATTTGTTAATTATGGTATTTAAATGCATGGTCTAATCAACTAAATGCATTTGAGAACACTTCTCCCTCCCATCCAATTTTATCTAATAATGTCAGATGTTTCTGTATTTCTAGTGAACTGACATCATCCTAGAGCCGTGAGCGCAACTGAGACTAGATTACTATCCTGCCTTGCTGCAAATCCTGACAGGCAGTACAAATTATGGTTCGCAGTAGTTCTGGTTTTGTTCTCTGAAGTGGCTGGTACAGCTATTCTTTGCCTTCTTTTCTCGGCAAGGTTGGCTAGGAAGTACTTCTAGCCATTAACTAGTGCTCTTCGAATTGCCAGGGATCGTCATAGGCAAATTTAAGGACTGTTGTGTGTTTGATTCGTGGTTTGTCAGTCAAAATGGGTCCCTGAATCTCCACAGTTTTTCCCTCGCAATCTTAGCAACAGCTACTTTTGCAGTTGGTTTTGTATCTGACTTGCTTGGCTTGTAAAGCTGTAGGCCTTAAGGTTGTAATCAAGAAACTATAATCCACCCTGTGGAAACATCCAAAAAAAGAAAAGGAAGAAAAAAAAAGGGGTCATCTGTAAATAAGCAGCTCCTAAACTGCTCTAATGTACATGGATGTCTGCCACAGCTTCTGGTGAGTCAGTGATTTGGGAGCTGCAAAGCAGAGGTGCAGCCACATTCCCATTTTCCCTCTGAAATTGCTGTAGCTGTTGTCAAATGAATCCTCTGCCTATGCCCTTTCAGAATGATGTGTGCATGCTAAAGAAAGCATATTTAATGATTCAGTAGTTGGAAATTCCCCTTAAATATCCTCTAGGCGGTATCTAACGTTCGAAAGAGACCTGAATGTGTGTTGAATACTGATTATCCCTGATCTCTTATATGGTCCAGGATATACCATTGAGCTTTAAGAAATGAGCCATTTCTTAAAGAAGAGAATTCTTGGTATCTGCCTGATCATCTGTGACCAGGCACTTCTTTTAGTTTATTTTAGATTTTTTTCATTTACTACATATTGTGTCAGTGGTAATTATAGTAGTCCAGTAGATTCAGTAAAGAGAAAAAAAGTAATTCTAGATTGAGTTGTGATATCCTTTATATTGTACTAACTTGCTTTAGGGAAGGAACACAGGTTTCAGGACCAATGTTTCTTATTAAGCCAGGACGAAGCAAAGAGTTTAAGATACAGCGATAGGATGCTAACTTGTATTTTATAAAGAGTGAGAATAGAAAATTGCCCCAGAATAAGGATGGGTAATGAGATATCTTCTTTCACACAGATCTGAAACAAGGGGGGAGTGGAGTGCTGGAAGGCTAGGGGAAAACTCTGGATATTTTTGGTTCATTTCCTGGAGGACAAAGCAGCCTCATGAGGATACTTAGTATTATCTGTGTTATAAATGCTACCAAATATCACCACCTGTTACAGACAGACATTCTTATTTACAGGAATCTAAGCATGAAATGGGCATGAAGAGGGTGTCTGAGAAGTAGCCACTGTTAACCCTTTTGAAGCACAGCGGTAGGGCCACGGAAGGAAAGCTACACTGCTTTTTTCCTGTGTTGATGCTTCTGTTTGGATGAAATGGAGAATTTGAACCTCTAAGGTAGAAAATTTTATATTTTCATACCAATGTAATGAATTATGATAATTTTAACGTGTAAAGTTGAAATAGATACTTTCTCTGTGAAATGTTTGCAGTCACTGTCTTCTGATGTTACTTACTGTTCTGGGTGCATTGTTGATAAATAGTGTTGGCTGGCCAGTAACTGCTTTCCTTACAAAAACTTGAATTCAGTTTTCATTTAGATTTGGAGTAAAAGGAAATTACTTTTTTTTTTTTCTTCATTAATTGGGAAAGAATGCAATAACTATGTCCGGGAACAGCATGCTGAGTCACGAGCAAAGCACTCACCTGAATGGAGAACCGGGTGAAAGGACAGGGTCATAGTGCTGCTCAGAAATGGTTCTTGCCTGTGTCTCTTTCAGACCACCCCAAACCTACATTACCTTCCTGAGAATACCTGCATCAGAACTTTTGACCAAGGCTTCAGTTTTTCAGTGGGAAAAATATTTTGTTGAAACAGTTTTGACCACTTCTGATGAAAGCAGTCATTATTTTTACAGATATAAAAACTTAAGGGCAAGACAAATCTTAGGATCTAAGCATCTGCTCAGAAAATCTACAGATAATAAAACAGTGATGAGTCTATGAATTAGTAGGGCTGTAGTTCCTTGAATTCATCTGAAAGCTGTCTCTAATATTTTTATAATTACAGATATGGAAAATTGTGTGAGAGTAGTCTCTTTCTATATACAGAAGGACTACCAAGGAATAGCATCTGTAGCTGAAAATATAGTATTGACTTTGAAGTAACTGAAATGTTTTAACGTGAAAGGCTTTTAAAATACATTTTGCATCTTTACTATTTGGTTCTGATCATATTGAATCTGGAGATGTAAGCTGCATTTCTTCTATATACTGAAGAGCTTTGGCTGTGTGTCTGCAGTTCAGGCCCTCTTCACTCTTATCTGTGAAACGTAGGGTTAGCTTGCAGTTGAATTGAAGCTTATTGCTTTTTAAAACTAACCCAGCTCAGCAAAAGCCGACTTGCAATCATGAAAAAAAATAACAAAAAGATAATGTGGTAATTGCTTTCTTAGGAAAAAGCACATGTAGTGAAACTTTTCACGTGGGGTATTTTGCCAGGAAGTGTGTGAGTGTAATATGCAGACCTAAATCCTCCCGTCTCATCTGTGCATTGGGGAGTTTTTATGGGGGTGGGGAGAAATGTCTGCTTATTTTCCCCTCAGACCCAGTTTCAGGCCAGGGAATGGCTGAGGCACAGTATGAACACGGCCCTTAGGGTGTTTTTTTGTGTTTGGTTTTTTTTTTCTTTTCGCACAATGGGGCGGTTGCCCTACATTGTTGGTGGCTTATGTGCTTATCAGGGACAGGATTGGGCAGATAAGATACATTGTGTCAAAGCTTGCTGTAAATACTTTTGGGTGCTTACATTTAAAATGCTGGTATGTTTTGAGGAGGTGCTGAAAACATTGCAAAAATCTAGTCGGGGATGTTGTGTTTCATGCTAAAATAGGTCAGCTTCTCTTTTTGGTTAGTTTTCAAAGGCTAAAGGTGAACTATTCAGGGAAAAAAAAAAAAATTAATACCAGGGTATAGCTGGAGAACTGTAGATGCTTTGTAGGTTTGAGGTGTACAAGTCACAGCAAACAGGACGGGTGAAACACCCCCCGCCTCCCCTATGCATAACAGGGGGGAGACCAGGTGAGGAGGACTCTGGCTCGGAGCACCTGCCTTTGCTCAGCCCCTGCGGGGTGACCCGGGGGACCTGCCATTGCACTGGGCGAGGCAGGAGGGGCTGGATGCAGCCGGAGCCAGGCTGCGGCGGAGCTCCGGGGCGGGCCGGGCAGCCCCCGGCGCAGGGAGCGGCGCCCGCCGGGCGGCGCTGCGAGGCCGGGGCGGGCGGCCGGGCGCCGCCGGGGGCCGGTGGGCGGCGGCGCCTCCGCCCCTCGCGGGCGGGGAGGGGCCGGGGCCGGGGCTGCGCCCCGCTCCGCTCCCGCTCCGCCGCGGCTTCGGCAGGGCAGCGTCCGCCGCCGGCTCGGGGCGGGAGGCGTGGGGCTGCCGCGGGACGGCGGGCAGCGCCCTTCGGCGGCAGAGGTACGGCTCCTCCCGGAATCCCCCCCCGCCCGCACGGCCGGCCCCGGACACCTTTGTTGTGCGGGAGCGGCGGCTGCGGGGCGCGGAGCCCTGAGCCCCTGCGGGGCTCCGGCATGGGCAGCCCGGCGGGACGGGACGGGACCCGCCGCGTCCCCCGCGGGGATGGGGTCGCGGCCGGTTCTGTAGAGGCTCGGGGTAGGGGGGGCTCGGCGCCGGGTCCTTTGCGAGCAGGGGACGGCGGTGCTGGGGGCCGAGCACGGGAACCCCGGCGCCTCTTGGGCGTCCTTACCCGGGGCAAAACTGCGGCTTTGGGACAATTTACGGGCACTGTGGCTGTCGGTAGCATCTGGTGGATGGTTGTGGGCTTTAGGCAGCTTAAATTTAGGCATGAGTGCTGGTGTGCACACACGCAGAGATGGTCCGGATCTTACCCTTTAAAATAAGAATGTGTGTGTGTGCTTTTTCTGGAAAGAGACCGTGGCATCTGTTTCTTCTTGTCTAAAATAATTACCGTGTGTGCATGGCTTCGTTTAGTTCAAAAGAGCGGGCTCGGGTATGGGGAGAGGGGAGGACCGTGGGAAGAGTGTCAGTAACTTGGAGCAGGATGATGAATTCTGCCGTGGGGTAACTTTTGGAGAAGACACTTGAGGAGGGGCTTTCCAGGGCAGTGTCGTTGTCCCAGAGAGCTTGCCCGAGGGGATGACTTGGTGTAGCCTCCCAAGTAAGACCGTCTGTCTGCGCCTACGGAGGCCGAGGCAGTCGGGATTCCGGGATTCCGTGTAGAACATCTGCTGCCGCTGTGTTTTGGGAAGGGCATCCCTTTGTTCCTCAGAGTGCCTAGATTCCCCGGCGCAAAACAATGGCCATCCTAGGAGGGCCTGCAAGGAGCAGGGCTGGTGGTACCGACACGAGGTGCATAGGTGCAGCGCTCGCTTGTCTTGCCTGCGGTACCTGTATGTTCCTACATCCGTGCGCATGCGTGCTATTTGCTTTTTTTGAGTAATTTAAACCGTTGCCATTTCAGATGATGTGATTAAGTCAATTGCTATGTATTTAATCAGGACCACTGTCCTAAAGGACAAACGTAACAGCAATGAAATAAAAGCTAACTACTCTTAAAGTGTACGTTGGAGAAACCATTTAAAATAGATCCAGATTAGAAATTGCCACTGGAAAATGTAAAGGTCAGGTAAAATGGCTGACTCTGCAATTTTTTTGTTGAATCATGAGTTTTCCATATCCGGCTGTCCTATTGTTAATTGTGAATTAAGGCTGGCAACAAGCTGCCCATCCTTCCCTGGATGAATCATCACTTTGTCAAGCCCTGTGTCAAAAACAAGGCTTTCCCCAAAAGCGCACAGTGTTAGGGAACAGAAATAGTCTGACCCATCTGTTAAAGTAGAGTTCAGTGCTTGGCCGCTTTTAAACATATTAAATGTAATGACGTTCTTCTCTTCATGTGTTTTTATTTCCAGTTGTCCCAGGCCTGACTTTAGGAAGGCCTTTAATTTAGTGCTTAATGCCACATGCTGCCTCTGGCTTGATTCTGTGTGAAGCTGTAATAACTGTAGCATTCCCGTTATTCCCAGAGTAACATACAGTGGTCACTTGGTGTTTACCGTCATGTAGCAATTACTAGTGTATTAGGTTACCACAAGTTCCCCCCTGTCCTTAGGAAAGAAGATGTTTCGGAAAACACCTACGTGGTGTTCGGTGGCATATTTGATGGACATCTTAAAAGCTTCTGCCTCCATATGGGTACCACAAACAGAGCGCTCCGCAAAGCGAAGGTGAAAGAACTCACGAAAGCATCTTAGATCACAGAAACTTGCCTTTTTTTCTTTCCTTTTTTTGTAAGAGACCTTGTTAAATCACATCTGTAGGGAGGAAGTCCGTGAGGAAACAATGCCAGGGGATGGTAGTTCAATTTAGCTATGTGTGTTAGCCCTTTCCAATGTTGTGCAAGACTTGATGTAATTCCCTTTAGAAGGGCAAACGTACATTGCAAGCGTACTAGTGCTTCTGGGGGAAGGGAAGATAAAAGTCTGGCAAATGAGAGGAGGAAGTGGGAGAGAGAAATTGGAAACATAAGCAAAGCCATTAATTTTTCCCACTGTGCACTCTTAAGAAACTGCTGGCAATATACCGAAGATACTCTGCCTCATGGAAGTGTCATGGACTTTCTTCACATGATCCTCTGAGATCATCCGGTTTCTCTGGGCTCTGTGGGAACAGAAATTCCTCATGTTGGAGTCTGATCTCATCTTCTTTCGGCAGCAGTAATAGCAGTGGCTTGGGAATCAGAGAGGAAGGTGAAGAAAGCGCAAGTGGGATGGTTTGGAGAACAGCTTAGTGCTGAGGCAGGCCAATCTGGACACTCTGCGTTTCCTCCTTCTGCTTGCCCCGTGTGGTCAGAGCTGGGACAAACTCTAACATACCCACCAAAGTTAAGCGCTCTGTTGGTGTGCTGAGCTTACGTAGTGCAGCTCACATGTCAGATCATCCTGTAAAACTTAACTTATATTTCATTCATCCTTTTTATTGTGCTAATGAAGAACAAACTGAAATGGAAAATGGTGACTTTGAGTGATTGTATGTGTCAAGCTTAGGGAATTTCCTGAGTTTGATGAAAGGCAGAAATAAAGGCTTTTTTTCCCTCCAAGTGGCTATGTACTTAGTCTTTTAAATTCTCAGAGCCTTCTTACTTTGAAATAAAAGGTCTCTAAGTAGCTTCTCGTGTTTGTTGGGGGACTACTGGCAAAAAATTTAGGGAGGCTGCTATAGTGATGACCAGCCCTTAAGTCTGTAACCTGATCCACAGCTTTTTCTCTTCAACTGGGAAAGGAAGTAACAGCTCCTATTACATCCTTATGTAACCTCTCCATTCATATCCTCCAAAAAGAAGGAAACCAGAGCTTGATTTCTGATGTGTAAACTAACATCAAGGCATGTTTTGTCACAAAGAAGGAGTAAAGAATAACATTAATTTTCTTTTGTTTTGCAGTTCCTAGAATTAAAAAAAAAAAAAAAAGTAAAAGTACAGATTTTTCTTTTGCACTGATGGAAGGGGTTGCAACTCTGTCATATGCTGTGAAGTAGCTATTAAAGAGAATACTGGAACTGCAACAAGGGTCTTTTTGTCAATCTTTCCTACTTGGTTTGAGCATTAGTCTCAAAACATTCACCCTTTACAGTAGTGCTCCACTTTGCTTGCAGATTGTGAAAACTTTGCTCTTTTGGTTTTTATGACTCCAGATTTTGGTGTCTGAACTGAGTGCGGAGACTAGGATCTCCTCTTTTTTGCTGTTGGACTTAAGCCCCATCTTGGGGGACAGTGATGGGGGAAGAGAAAGGTGAGGTTCTCAAAACCTTTCCATGTGCTTTCACATTTATAAAAACATATGAAAGAAGTATAGTACACGTTTCTCCCTTTGAACAGGAGAAGTACCTCTGCTTACTAAGCAAATAAAGGAAGCCTTTCTGTGACTCTCTCTGGGCTTCCCAGCTTCCATACCTCAGTAGGGACATTAAATCTTTTCCACACTTCTTCATCATTTTTGCCTCTGGTCTCCTGCCAAGCTGTTTTTTCTCTAACCGAGTGGCTTCTGCTTCTTTACTTACCTCTGGTGCCTGTCCCCCATCCTCCCGAAGCCACTGGCATATTATGCTTGTTGCAATCATACCCTGTATCTGGGAGGTGGGTAACTGTGAAGTGTGTGACTTGACCCTCAGGGACCAGCCTCTTCTTTCAGTAGAGCTGGAATGTGCTTTTGTGGTACGCATGGCCATTTTCAGTAACTCCTGCCATTTTTGATCCTTTGATCTGTGTTTGAAGAAACTTGTAAAATCAAGCAGTTTATCTCACCTTTTGCTTACCTTTGTTTAAGTAACTGTAGAGTCTTTGTAGTTGCCTCCAGACTCAAGGTTTTAGACTAATGAATCATCCAGCTGCAGAGCTAGAACCATCCAAATTGTCTTTTTGCATGTGAAGAGCTGGTGGCATAGCTTTTGGAGAAAACCATGCAGACACTTAATCTGTTTCTCTCTGCTAACTCCTTGTTACTGGGAAATTTCCCATATGGTATCAGCAAGGAAAATTTTGTCCATTTCTTGATATATTTTAATTCTGCTAGCAAAGTCACTTGGTGATGAAAGTGTTTCAGTGAGAGAGACTGAAGTTTCAAAATAGGATTTCAGAGGTGAAGAAGACTTACGAAGTCCCCTTCTCAGATGCAAACTGGTTGGGGAATCATTCTGTGCATGCAGTATAGCAGGAGTGATGGACCCCAGAGGCAAGAGCAGCATCCTTTCTCTCTGGTGGAAAACATGCACACTCGTGTATACACACACACTAACACTCGAGCCTTTGGGGTGAAAGCAATCAAGAGGTGGCCTCTAGCCTAAGCAGCCAGACTTAACATTTCAGCAAACAAGCTGGAGGCCCAAGATAAGGAATCCAAATATCCAGAGTCCCAAGGAGTGAGGGTGAGAAACATTTACTGTCACAAGGATTTTCTCCTTTGCAGGGGTGGGGAGTGGGTGTATCTTGGGCTTTAGGTAATTGCTTTGTCCCTGACTTTGTGCAGTGCTGCCTCTGAATTGCTTTGGTGTGGGTATACTAATTGTGTTCATAAACTTTGCCTTGTTCTTCCTCTCTTGTAGAGGCAGCAGTCCTTATGGGGGTCTTATATTGGCAGAAATTCTTACGCTGTTGGGCAAGAGGACCATGAAAAACAAAGACAGCAGGAAGAAAGAAAAAGCGTATAGGAAGGAGAAAAAGAGGATGTAATTATGAGGAATAGGTGCTGAGTAACAGAAGGGTTGGTGGATACTGTGCTATCAGAATTGCTCGCTGTAGATTTCTTTATTTTCTAAATACAGGCAACAAGGAGACACTAGTTTTTCCCTACTGTCAGCAGAAAGCAGTTTTTAAAAGTTTGCGACCACAGCCTGGTCAACATTGGTAACAAGTTTCCTGGGCCCACAAATATGCTCTGTATGTGAGCTCTTGCTTTTCTCTCTCTGTTCCTTTTTCTGTAATTTTCCATAATTTTCATACTTTGTGTGCTCTAAAGTGCTACTGGGGGTACTTTGAATTAGAAATAAGAATAGTTTAAACTGCAGGACTTCTTACAATGGAAATAAAAACAGGTACAAAGCAGTCATGTCCTGAAACACTTCTACTCTTTTTTTATGCATTTTCTTTATGGAGTCTGTTCTTCCTTGTGTCTGCAAGAGCACACTGGTGTTTGAATATCTTTGTAAAGGCTTGTAACCATTTTTTATGCACGATAGAGCATATGTAATGTCCTGATACTGTGCTTTAACTTTTCCACTGACCTTTGAAAAACCTGCACCTCAGAAATGAAACAAGGAAACTACTGAATGTTGAATTCTGTATCTTGGTAAGGCACGAGCAAAGGAAGTTGCACCTACTCTCTGTATTTTAATGCCTTCGTGTTAAAACAATTTGTAGGACAGTTAATGGTGTCTTTTTAGATCAAAGAGGTATCCTTAAAGTCCTTATTGCATAAGGACTCTTTGGATGGCACTGTAATGAGTTAGTTCTGCTTTTAGGAGAGCTGTTGAAGGGAGCGAAGTTGGTATTAGTGAAGTTGGTATTAATGCTCTGCATTGTTCCTCTGTGGAAGTGAATAAACAGCTTAACAGAGGCGCTGTCGACACTGGCCGAGAGATGAAGAGGTGCCATTTTTTCTGGGACTCCAGGAACCAGTTAACCGCCGAGTAGCTTTGCTAGAGCTTCTTGTTTGAGGGCAGAGAAAAAAAGCTTTTTCTAGTGGGGCTCATGCTCAGATGTGAAAGATGGGATACCTGGGATGTCTAACTTGTGACAGGGATACCAGCTGCTCTCCCTTCTCATGAAGAGAGGCTTGGAGAGAGGTCAGAAGGAAGATGGTAGAGTTGAGAGGCAGATAATTTTTGGGAGTCGTTAAACCTACAAGCTAAACAAGTTAAACCTTACAGCTAAACCAGTAACCAGTTGGTTACTAAGTGTCTGGAGACCCTTCCTGGTTTTTACCTGTGAGAGTAGGTCTGTGACTGACGGAGCAGTCGAGCTTAGTCGCACAGAGCGAGCTAGGGAAATGCTGATTCCAGGTGAACTTTTGAGAAGGAAAAAGAGAGGTGGAGAGGGTGAAAGTGAATCCCCCTCTCTTAGAAGGAATATTCCTGATTGCGGAGAGGAAATATCACTGCCACAACATACCAGGAATCCTCTATACAGCCTTGGTTAACCCTGCTCAGCAAAGATGGGCTCAAAAGGAGTGGGCAGAAAAGGGCTACTGGGATGGTCAGGGGGATGGAGAAGCTGCTGAGAGGAAAATGAGCAATCCTGGCTATGCTTTATTCAGAATGAGGACCATGAGAAGATCCTCTCTAAATATTTTCCTGGAGGGAAGAAAACCCATTTAAATTTAAAACAAAAACAAACAAACAAACACACATCCCCACACCCCCCATAGCATTAGCTCAAGCAAGAAGTGGATGTTAGGTGACCATGAATAAATTTAGGCTAGAAATTAGGCCTGCTGTCGGAACTCTCTCTCATGAAACATTAGAAGGCTGAAAAATGGCACCCTGGAGTAGTGCGGTGTCGTCCTCATGACTGTCTGATACAGCGGTTTTGGCACTGGTCTCGAGCATGCAGAACAGATAGAGCTACTATCGCCATTGTTCAGTTCACAGGCTGTCAGGCTGCGGGAGTTAAAAGGGCTCTGGAGATTACCTTCAGTGATCAAAGAGCGCAACACTGTGTTAAAGCAAAGTTCACTCTGGGAGAAACCCTGGAAAATCTTTTGGCAAACAAGGGTAGAGCTGGAGCTCCTCGTACGTTGTGATGGATTTCTGCCACAGGGGAAGCTTGCATGTATCCCATGTGAATAGATCTGTCTGCTTCCCAAAACTGCCAGTTGATAGTTCTTGCTGAAACAAAGCGAGGGGAAACTCAGTACCTGTAGGTATCCATGAGACCGGCTGTTTTCCTTCTGGCGAAGGGAGGGTGCTTTCTATTGATGTTTTAGGAAGGTATCCCTCTCTAGATCTGCAGTGTTACATTTCATTTGGAAATGCCTTTGTTCACTGTGCTAGAAGTTAGTAAGAACACTGTCTGCTGGCTTCTAACTGGACAGCTGGACAAGAGTGATTACTGTGTGTTGAAATGCAGCTTCTTGAACTTCTCCCGTTGTCTGAGAGATCTCTTATCAAGAGATACACGGGAATAGCTGGAGATACCTTGATTTAAAAATTGATGACTTTTATCCTGTGATAAAGTGTCCTACTGAAAATTACTGTTGAGAATGAAAATGACAAAACGGTGTATATAGTTCAACACTTGAGACAAGCAAAGGTGTCTAACAGTACACGTATCTTACCTAAGCCTCCTCTGCCCTTAAATAGATGCTTTTTTAGCTTGGGTTTGGGCAAATATTGCTTCCTTTTCCTGCAACACTTGCATCCAAATGTTTTTATTTTCTCCCCCTGCTCCTCCTCCCCTCCCGCTTTTCATTGAAAATAGCAGTGTTTTGCGGAAGAGAAATTGATGTGCAGAATAGACAGTGATGGCAAATAGCAGGGTGAAACCTTGCACTGTTCTGTTACCTTGGCAGCTAGTCCTGGGAGAAATGGGACTAATCGAGTCTGACTTCCCACAGGTTTTTCTCTTGTGATGGATTGACTTGCAAAGAAGCAATAATTTCCATTTGAAGCTTTTCTGCGGCTAGGGAATTTTGCGAGGCCGTTCTTCTGCAGTGGCTCTGTGATACTTAATACGGTGCTTGTTCTCCTTTCAGCTTATGTCTCTGATGGCATGCTTACGCTCAGATCTCCTCTCCTGCCTGCTTTTACAGACATGTGGAAAAATAGCTATTCTGTTGTCCTTTACTCCTCTGTCCTTTGAATGAAATTGAACATTAGGCATATATGAGAGAGTAGATACATAGACCAAGACATGTACAGCTAGCATGATTTGCCTTATTTTTATAAAATACTAGGCTAAAAACATTCTAAATATTATTTATAAATAGTACAAGGAGCCCATCAGGTGAGCTTTCCAGGGGTGGGAAACTGTAACTGGCAAGAATAAGATCTCTGGGGTGATGTTTGGGTGACTTTTTTTCCTTCTGTTTTAAATGGAAGAGGAAAGTGCATGGTGTGGAAATACACTGTGCTTTCAGCCATGCTAATTCTAGCTTTACCCAGACTTTTACTGTTTGGAAGAGAATATGGATGCCTGGAAACTTGGACCTTGCTTTGTGGGTAGCTGTGAGTGCGATGGTGTCTCCCAGCTGCTCTAGGAGTTACAGGTATGCTCAGTTATTGTGGGTGGTTTGGTGGTGGGTAGATAGGGGCACCAACGCCTCTCCTGGGATCTGGATTTCCTGAAGCTGCTGATTAGCTTTGTGTTTGTCTGTGCCTGATTTTAAGTGGTTCAGTGACTGCCATGATGACTTTCTGTGGCTGCTTTTCCTTCTGCTGTTGGCAGCTGAGTGAAGCTGCGGTGTTACCTGTTCTGTTATTTCATATTCTGCATATCTTCAAGGCTTATCACCAGCTGCTTAACAGGCAATGCACCCAAGCATTTGAGGAGAAGATTAGTGTGTACTCTGGTATTTTAACCCTGTACTATTAAGACATCTCTTAATACTCACCTTACTGACATGATATAAATTGGTATTTACTCCAGTTGCCCCACCATGAGCAGATTTCTTTTGTCTGAATTAGGGATGTGTGGTTCATGTGCTGACTGGAGGACAGCAAGACTTGCTCTGCCTGCACGCTTGTGTGGAAGGGAAACTAAAAGCTTTATTATAATAAAAGTATAAATGAAAAGTCTAGATTACAGTTGATTGCTGGATTGCTCCCGATGGAGTGAAACCTCAGTTGAAAGAAATGTTTGGACTTTGTGAAGGCTGATTGGTTTTAAATAGTATTTTGTGAGGATCTGCTACTGGAGGATCTTTTGAATGCAAGTTCTGGTGTGGTAGCAAGCTACTGGTGTGTCACATACAACAAAGAAAGAAGATCCCCCAAAACAAATAAGTGCTGCCTTGGTTTTCATGCCCCTGCTCTGCAACAGCTATGCAAACATAACCTTTGGATTGGGCAGAATCCCAAAAAATTGGCACAAAACTTTAAGCGGCAGCTTGAAAGATGGAGATAATCAGTTTAAAAGGGCACCGCCTACTTAGTGGAGTTCAGATATCCAATAGTAAAAGCTAAATTTTGTGGATTTTCTTTTTCTTTTAAAGAATGAGGGTATTTTCTTTGTGTTCATGTTCTGTACTGACAACTTTTGAAAAATGATGTTGTCCGAAGAACACTGTCAATCTGAAATCTAGTCTTTGGTTTAGGGGAAGAAGGCAGGACCTTTGCCAACTTTTGGTTTTGCAGTTACGTTTTGCTCCTTACTTTGAAAAAGATTCAAGAGAATCTTAGCAAGGTATGTGCGAAAAAGAGACTCCCTTTATTGCTGAATATTTCATCCCTTTCTGTAGATGTGGACCTGGAACGATTATAAAACTCTGTGGTTAGACAATGACTAAGAAAAGCCTAAATGTAAGAAACCACCATGGATCCTGTTTCTGCTGAAGTCAGTGGGAATTTAACCAGAATTTTGGACTGCAAACAGCCTTGTTAGTGAAGACCTATTTCCAGATGCATTATACATTTAAAATACCCAAGGTGTTCTCCCTGTCAAACAGAAGTAATTAAAAAAAAAAAAAAATTCAGGCTCTGGAATAACTGTTTATGGAAAAGGCTACTCCACACCTATAATCTTTGAAACCTGTCAATATAATCCAAAATGTAAAGGAACTTTAGGAGGGTAAAAATGGAGCACCAAACATCTTTTGATTATTTTAAGACTGAATTTTAGGAGGTGCTGAAGAAGAGTGCCTTACCAATTTTGGAGGACCAAATGTTTTTCCCAAAATCTAGTGTGACGGTATGACCAACACAGATGATTTAAAGTGGGGCTGCAAGTTGACTTAGGAAATAGATCACCACCTGAGTGCAATTACTAGTGGCAGTTACTGTGTTGTGGTTGCAAAATAATTATTAGAAGTAATTTGAAAACCTGTACTGCTGGGAGTATAAAGTAGAAATAGTAGAATAGATATACCCTACGGTCTCTTGCAGCAGGTAATATCCATGCTAATGTTATTCAAACTAGAATGCAAAAGTAACAGAAAGTAGCCTTAGAGAAATGCAAACACAGCCCCTTGCTTCCTCCCCCAGGTGCATGCATTAGTCTTATACAAGGGAAGAGGAGGAGAGCAAAGCTGTATCTTCTGCATACATGGCTCAGGTTATTTTGGTTTTGTGGTGAAGCACTGTGCACCTTTTACGTGATGTGAGTGTGGTGTGTAGTCTTGTGACAAGGGATATGAACAGAGGCACGAAAGAGGCATCTCTCTCACTTTTGGAGGACTAATAACAACTATTAATTACTGCTTAATGTAGATTGTGACCAAGCTGATGTGAAAATAAAAGTCCCACCAAAAAACCCCAACATTATGCCAAAGACCTCCAACAGCAACAACCAAACCTCTCCCCTCTGCATTTATAAAGGACCTGAGTGCTGTTAATGAAGAAAGTTTTAGCCACTGTTTATGTCAGCAGGAGATGATGTCCCAACAAACATTTTGTATATGTCCTAATGAAGTCCAGTTGTTACACTCTTAGTTTTTTTAAACTGCAGTTAAGCCTCAGTTGTTGAACTATGAAAAGATGATATTGTTTCACGTGGTTGCAGCTGTTTGTTCAGCAGTACTTTGTGTCCTGTTTCTTTCATTAGAATTGACCAATCTTTAGCTAAATGCATGGTGTTTGGTAGCAGGAGCCAGTGGAGCATTCATCCCTCCTATGGAATTCTGCTGGGCAAATCTGCTGTCATCTAAATTGCAGTCACTGGCATGCAACTCTGTCGTAATCTGATGTTGCCAAAGAGCCATTCCCATTTAGCTGATGGTGAATGCAAACATTCCTGCAGTCCTGATACAAATATACCCTGTAATGCTGCATTTTACTTCTGTAATTTACCTGAGCCGTTTGTTGTTAACTGCTCAAGGAATCCGGTATGCATGCGTAATGTTCAATGCCTACAGAAATTAAAGAGAAGTTGCACAAGGCTTTCAAATAATAGCTCTTGCTTGGTAGGTAAGATGTGAGAAACATTAGTTAATTCAAAAGCCCCAGATTATAAACTTTTTCAGTTTGGAAAACACTGATTTGTTCAGTAGGACTGTGGGAGGAAAAGGAATTCAGAAGATATCCAGACATTGGCCAAACCAAAAGGAAAGATGGAGAGTCAGAGGAAACATTTTAGTTCTTTAGGAGTGCTTTTACTACTGTTGCGATACCTATTAACACTCCTGCCTGCAATCGATTTGTCAGGTTCCTTAAGTCCATTTTCTTGCAGGAAGAAATTGTGAGCTGCAACATCACGCTGTTTTCTGCATGCTCTTCTCTTCAGCGCATTGATGGTGACAGAGCAACATCTGTGAGCAGTCACAGCTGGGCGGGAGGGTGCAGGTGTTCCTAGCAGCCAGCAGCCAGGCAGCAGATAGGAAATGCTGGGTGCACTGCTCCCCTGTAGCATCCAGAGACTAAAAAAGTTAGGGGGTCTGGAGGGAAAGCAAAGATTTTCTTTGGATGATGTAAATATTTTTTCATATGTGCTGATGTCGAGAAATGTAGCCTTGCGTGAAAAGGGCAGTATAATAGTTCAGCTGCAGAGTCTGCCTCAGTGTACCTGGTGGACCAGCACAAGGTGTTTCTAATGAACTTGCACCTTCTGGGCATCGGTCACAGGCCCGTGACAGGGTTTGTTCGGCAGCAGAACAGGATGAATTTAAATCCTGCCTCTTGCCAAATTGGTACTTGCGCTTGTCATGACTAGTACAAGATGGTTGTAGTCCCTTTTGGTTTTGTTTTGTTCAGGTAATGACACTGCTTTTTGCAGCCGCGGCCTGTCAGTGTCCCTGCTCAGTGTGGGCTGATTGCTCCCTGACAGAGAAAAAAGGGGATGAGTGGACGAGCATAATTACAGCCTGATGGGGGTCAGGATCAGATCTGGAACATGAAATCAGTTTGAGCTCTGATACTGAATTACTGGTGTTGCAGGTTGTCCCTGTTAACTCTTACAAAAGAAAAAGGTGGTTCTTTTCTACACTGAGTTGGTGGTAGTGAAACCAAAGGCGCTTTTTTTTTTTTTTTTAAATAGTCAGAGCTTGAAGCATATGTGAGTACATCTGTTGTGTCGATTTTGATGGGAGGGAAGTTGTCATTTTGCTACAATGCCACGAAAGAAGAAAAACAAGCCACCTCTGCAGCCAGTGATAATTCCGACGCAGCAAACGTGCTAATGACTGCACATCTGTAGGAAGCTGCTGACAAACATTGCTGTATGATGGTGATGTGGAAAACCTTGGACAATTCGGTAACGTGCTGTGTGCCAATAACGGGGTATTACTTCATTTCCCCCTTAGAGAATGTGTGAACTTAATTGTAAAAGGCTTTTGGGGTTTTGCCTATTCTCTGTATCATCTTCTATTTATAGTTTTCATTAGCTCTTGTTTCAGATTGGCTGATGATAAGACTGAGGTGGCTGCGGAATAGTGTAATTTTTAATTTGCCATCCTTGCGGCCAAGAGGGACAAAAAGGTTTTCAATTCAACTGGCCTAGCTGAATGGCAATCACAGGCATTGCAAGTAGTAGGTAAAACAGTCTGTGTTTTAAAAGGCTACGTGTAATGTGGGAGTGTGTGGCTAAAAGCATTTTACAGACGTAGTATGCCCAGCACTTCTCCCGAGCATGTTGTCCAGCATAAGACAGATCAAGCTGTGAAGGATTACTGAATTATCTTTTTTATTTTTCTGAGAATGGAAACGTGTTGAAAGTGTTCTCACTCCATTGAATTAAGGCCTAGATATGAGACCGAAGCGAGGAAGAACAGATTTGACAAATGACTAGAGAAAAGGGAGATGTTCTGAAATGCTGCTGATGTTTGCTTTAAGGATAAGAAAGGTAAATTTGAGAGAAGGCTCGAGCGGTCAGTGGGTGTGGGAGAGATCAGGGAACGTTTGAGGAAGAATCTGATTTGTAGACTGCAAGTGTTAGAAGAATTTTGGGTTTTTTGCTGAGCTAATTTGTTGCTATATTAAAATTTTAATAATTTGCAACTGTAATCTTTATACAATACTGTCATTTTTCTTAATGTCAACAGAATGAGATGTTACAGTCGCAAAAGCAATGTATAAGGTAGATGGAGGGAGTACCACTTATATTTTTAGGTTACTTTTTATTGAATTTCCAGTTTGAAATAGAGCCTTACTTCAGTACCTCCATATATCATCTCCCATTCAGCAATCTTCATGAAAATAACTAAAAGTGTCTTTGTTTCAAAGGACACAACTCATTTTGGTTCTTTCTTCTAACCTAATTTCCTGTTTGCCGGTGCTCTCTCACCAGCACAGCTGTGGTTTCAATCACTGCTGATCTCCCAGGCACTGGGAGCGTGTTTTGGTCCTGTCCCTCTCATAGTTCTGGTTCTTGAAAACGGTGCTTGAGAAACATTCATCTTTTTAAAGGTGCCTGAGTACACATATAGGTAGAAGTGCTTACTTTTACGTACTGTTCTCCAAATTGTGGTGAGCATGCTGTCACCAGTGCTGATGGGAAAAGATTTCCAGCTGCAAGGTATCTTTGCATATATGGCAAATACAAATACTTGGACATGGATTTGGATCGAGTTTCTGAGCTTAGTGATGTATTGCTAAAAATCTTGACTGAAGTTTAGTCTTGCAATGTAGCAAGGGTTTGATTTTTTTTTTCTGTGTACTGTGTTGATTTTTGAGTTTGTTTTTTTTTTTAAAAGCTACTTTTATAATTAGTCTTTGGTATTTTTAAAGTGCTGTATGTATTGATCTTCAATTCTTCTAGCAGATTAAATTCCATTGTTGATTAAATTAAATCCAGTTGTTTAATGTGTATTTAAATGTTGTTGGCTTTTCTTAACTATGCTTTTTTTCCCACTTGTTACCTCAGATAGGCAACTAAACTATCCCACAAGCTTGCCAGATTTTACTTTGTTGTTAGCTAAACCAGAGCAGGGATTATGATTAGATTCCACCAAAATGGGGGCTAACAACATTGGTATGGCAGAATATTCTTGAATCATACATCAGTGTATATGGTAGTCTTTAATGAATATTTTACAAAGGCTAAGCTGTTGCAAATGATTTTGAGAATTCCGTGTTAAACAAGGTGTCTGGATGATGAAAAAATTGGACAGTTTGCCCATGTTTCTAATATTTTCTAGCTCTCAAGTTCATGGAAATATTTTAACCCATAGTATGATGTTAAATTATTGGGAGGAGGGGGGGAACAAGCTGAAAATTAACCTTTGACCATAAAACTGGTCTTTTCAAATATATTGATAAGTTAATATTTGTGTACAACTTTCTGTTCCAGAGTTTAACAGTAGATATGGTGTCTTTGTGCACCTCTTCTGCAAAATGTGCCTCTGAGCTTGGGAATACATGAATGTTCTTCATGGGTTTGGCTGCTCTTGGTCTTGAAATTCCCGAGCAGTGATGCATGAAGTGTGGTAGGTGGTATGTAATTTCACAATGGTAGATGAGGTACCTACTTAGAACTTAAATTTTAGGTTGAAATTGCCCATATTAGGGTTTTTATGTTGGCTTTTTTTTTTTTGGCTACAAACCCAATATTTAATAAGTTCCATACTTGAGAAGGACTTTTTTTTTTAGCCTTCAAAAATTATTTGAGCATTAGCTGATGTATGGGAAGTAATTAGGTCATTGAAACAAGACTGATAGTTTAAAGAATTTGTCTTAATGGGATGCAGAAGTTGAAGAAAATTTTTTGAGTGTTTAAAATTTTTTTTGTGATTTAGAGAGGTGAACTTTTAAGAATAAAAGTATCTTTCTCTATGAAAATATTTGTCCAGTGTTTTTTTGTTTAAAATAAATGCTCTTTGTTTATTTAGCAGAGTTGACTCAGCTTTGGTTGGTTACCATAGTTCAGCACTGGTTTTGCATTTCCATGTGAATTTCTAGTAATTCCCAGGCTTAGTTCAGGTTTTGGGGATCTTGTTGTATTACTTCCGTTGCTGCCTGTGGAGCTGTGCTTCCCTTCGTTGAATTTGGAAAAACATCAAACACGACTTATGTCTTGATCTAATATCCCTCGAATGTCACTCACTGCTCAAAAATCAAATAGCATGTAGTAACGCAGTGGCTGTGGACAGAAGCAAGAGATAAAAGGCTTTGCTTGTTTTAATTTTTAACAATCATCAGATAATTTATCTGATGGATAGCTACTATGGCAAGTTAACGGTGGTTGTATAAGCTAATAGCTGTTCAAAGGCATTTTGAAAAATGAGGAAAAATACTTAGAATGAAAATATGCGGCAGTGATGGGGGGAGCAAGGACAGCTTGATAGCATTTGATAGCTGAGAGGTTACAGCTGACTGGTGAAGTTCAACTGTTGTTTTGTGTAGCTGTAGCTGTGCATTCATTCTTGGTTTGTGTTGTCAGCAAAGTTGTTCTCTCACGTTTGGTTCCCTGTTTGCTGGCCACCACTGCTAATATGTTCATTTTTCAGTCTTGTTGTGAAAGCTGAAAGCAGTAACTGTGTGCCTGGAGTTCTTCAGGAGCTCGGTCAATCTTCTGTACCATTTGGATTGCAAGAATAAAAAGCTGGGAGGATCAAATAGGTGTCGAGTTTTGGCCTGACCCGACTTCTTTGTCTGAATTACTTTCTTTATTGGATTTGGTTATTTTGATCCTGGTCGCCTGTTTGAGCCTGGCTTCTGCCTTTTGCCAGTCCAGTTATATAGATGCGCAGTCTCTACTTGTTAGCTAGATTCTTGCTGCCCTACAGAAATGCTCTCTTCAGCAATAAAATTACAGATAAATCCCAATAAATCTGGTTAGGAAATGAAGTAATTTGGTAGCCTCATGTAACCAAGAGCAGTACTGTACTGAAATACAGGCACTCTAGAGTACAGGGTTTATGAATTAAGATAAAATAGTGTGGGTTTTGTCTCTGCATGAGTTCACTTAGTTGGTTTCTATTTAAGTGTTGATGGGGCTGGAGAAATGCAAGTAAGGGTGAGAAAGAAATTCAGATTAGGGTATTGACAAATTTAAACCCTAATTTGATACACTGGAGATATTGATGAAGTTTTTGATAAAACTTGGGTTTGTGTACCCTTGAACACTATGTTGAAGTAATCCAAAAAATCTGGATGTGGTGCCCACTGGGTTCTTCATTCCTGTTTCTCGGAGTTTCATATTTAATGTATAGTGGATCAGAAAGCATTGTTGACTGCTAGAGGTTAATTTTTTGGAATTTTATGGACTACCTGGGCAGATAGAATGACTTTGAGAATGTTCCTTGGAAAAATATTTTAAAGAAGCATCATTCAAGTGTGTTTTAACTTGTATTCCTTAAATAATGTTACTGGATAATGCCTGTGAATAATTAGAACAACTTTGAGCTAACTTTGCTCTTTGTTTTTTTTTTTTTTTTCTCGTTTCTCTCTTTGCAGGAGAAAATGGCCAAAATGGAGGTCAAGACGTCACTTTTGGACAACATGATAGGGGTGGGGGATATGGTTCTTTTAGAGCCACTTAATGAAGATTCATTCATCAATAATCTGAAAAAGCGCTTTGATCACAGTGAAGTATATGTGAGTATATGTTAATAAACAACATCCTACGAGGAGCTATGTTGTCATTCTTAAACTATGTGTTTATTTATAAGGATACACAAAGACTGAATGCCTGAACATAATCTATTGTATTAGGGATATTTTAAACCTTACTTGTGCTGTAGCCTTTCCTGTACCGCATTCTTTGCATTTGATCTTTTCCATCTGGGGTATTTTTCCTTTTTCTTTTTCCCCGTTGCACAACATGGTGGACCTCTGATTTTTATAAAAAAACAGTTCCAGAACTGATGATCGGAATAACTTTGATGCTTCTGTTGTCAGAGGACGTTGCAGTTATAAATAATTCACTTCCAGGATGTAAGAGCAGGTTGATGTAGAAACAGTATATGCTTGGAATATGCTAAGTCTAGCTTAAATGTTGCCTTTTGCTTTAATTTGCAGAAAAAGTTATGTTTATTAGAATGGTTGGCTTTTAAACTAGAAACAATGAGCTTGGATATATGTGGAAGTAATCAAAATCTTCAGGCATATTAATCTCTGAGTGATGATTAATAGGAGAGATGTTGTGAACTGACAGTTGAAACACAGGCTGGGAATGAAGAGGCAAATTGTGATTCCAGTTAAGCCTTTCATTTCCTGCTTCATCTCTTTGTTCCATTTTTGTTAAAACGTGCACAGTATTGTATCTGTTGTACTGCTGAGGCCGTGTGAACTTAATGATTTGTAGAGACTTCCAAGACTGCTGGTGAAAGATAAGTCTTTTAAGAGTAAAGCTGAAATATTTAAGCCAAAGCTATAGCTATGATCTGCAAGCAATTGTGTCTGCAACTTATTACAATCAAATAGATGTGTTCTGTACTTAATTATGACTTAGCCCCCCCCCCCCTTTATTTTAGTGTGACTATATTTTTTCTTCTTGCTAAGCATTTGAACCTTCGTGGTTTCATTGTACTTTTTCCTTTCCATCCTCCAGTATGGGAAGGTCTGTTATTTTTGTTTGCTTCTTCTATCCCTTAGTTATAGTCTGTGCTTTTGTACCTCTGCTATTCATTGTCTGCTGCATCTTTCTTCTGGAGTAATTTTCCTACTCAACTATGCCTGTTTCCTTTTCTGTGGGCATTAGCTTGGTAATACACAGTTGCACCTATCTACTATTGTATCACCTCCACCTACTTGGTCCTTAAGTTTGGACTGACAATTTAAATTGACCAGAATAATAAAGGAAGATGAGGATTCTCAGTATCCATTAAAAACCTTGTTGGAGAAGAAACCAAAATGATCTGTATGTGTAGAAAGATTTCTTCCACAATGGTTAAAAAAAAAAAAAAAATTCTTCCTGATGCCTTTGGTAGTTACATTTCCAAAAATCTGTGTCTTAAATTTTCCTTGTTCCTTGAAGATGTAGTCTGTTCCCTCTTGATAACCCTTAGACATTGATCCAGGCAGGTAGATACCAGATTCTTCTTTGCTGCTCTTTCATCCTGCTTCTGGCAAGTCCTCCATATTCAACAGCTGCAGTGGCTGCCTCTTGTGGGATTCAGAGTTTTTTTCAGTCAGTGGCTTGTATAATTAACCTATTTCACATCAGTTTTAGGGTTAACACTATATTCCTAATACCTACAGTAAAAGTGGGTGATACTGAATCGTCTCATTCCACTTTAGCTCAAGAAAATATGAAGGAAAAGAGAAGGAAAGGGAGCTATTTATCTAGAGATTGGAGATGACAGTACTACCTTGCCCAATCTTTGGGTCATATTTGAAAGTTTTATTTAAAGCATTAAGGATAGAAATCCATTCTGTGAGGGTACCCTAGACTCTGCAGTCTCTTAAGAAGGATTGCTCGAAGTCATGTGGGAGTGGATTTGTCAAGAGTTTTTTTAATGTAAACTACTATGGATTGCAAAGTATTTAATTACATGTTTCTACTTAATTTAGACTGGATAGCTTTTTCTTGAAAGAAATCGGTTTGAATGACAAATGGGTATCTGTTTTCTTTTTATCTGCTATTACATGCCAGCTGACAACCATGTTCAAACACACAGTTCTTTGAGACAGTGACTGAGAAGCATGTATTTCCCCCAGTTTCTGATTCGGCTGGGCCTGAAACTGATGTGCAATGTAATTAGCTGTATTATTTGGCAGGTGATACAAGGTGTCAATGTAGGATCCTTTGCCTTGGAGGTGGAAAAGCCTAATACTTAAACATGCTTTGTTGAGAAGTGTGAACTGCTGCCAAAACCAAAGGAGGTGGTGGGTTTTTTTGGTTGTCCCCCCCCACCCCCCCTGCCCGGAATCATTCCCTTGTAGTTCATTGCACTATCATTTACCCTTTTTATCTCCAGGTTTGTTTGATCATGTGATTTATTTTTTTAAGGTCTTAGAAGTACTGTTTGTGAATCCACACTGTGAAGGCAAAACGTTGCAGATCTCTGCAAGCATTGAAACTTTCACTACATCGATGGTGGAAAGAATAGATGTTTATGTCTGTGCCACATGCTACTACCAAGTATACAAGTTAGTTTGTGAGACTGCATGGCTTTATTTACCAAATCACTCGAGGAATAGTATCTCCTTTCCGTATCGGTTGAGTTCTGCTGCCCTGCAAATTTCAAGCCACTGTTCCCTATTTTAGAAAATTTTTAAAACGGTAACAGTTGGCACAGTGCTCATGGTAACAACCACATTAATTTTCAAGTGCAATCTCTTCTCTCCCTTCTCCTTATTGCCACCCACTCTCTTCTCCCCAAACCTCACTCATGAAAACTACACTTTGCATTTCTGTTTTTAGACTCAGATGAGCACAATGAAGCCTTTGTTACATCTGGAAGTAATGTTTGTTTTACCATGTAAAATCCACAGTTTGCATGCTATCCCTGGGGAAACCAAATTGGACTATTAAACAGCTACTGTTGATGCTTAACAGAGACTGCAGATTTCTTCAGCTCTAACAAGCTTCACAGGTTGACCACTCAGGATCCTTTCAGGGGGCAACAGGAGTGGATTTGTCCTTTGATGGCTCAGTTGTGGGGTTAAGTTCAGCCCCGATGTCAGTTCTCCCTTGTAGGCATTACCAAAAGTTGTGTCCAAGTTTAAAAAACTAAGTCAAACTGAAGCCAGAGAGGTTGTCCAGATTGAAATGTTTCTACAGCAATAAACCAGAGCTTACTCAACATCAGTTTCTGATGGCTGTGTCCGTGCTACATATGTTAGTTTTAAAACAGAGCTGCAGTTATAACCTTCAAAAGGGTTTGTTGTGAGGAATGTGACCTGTAACATGGATAGCTTTGAAAATGCTGTAAAGTTGGCCAGATGTTGCATAATTGTGTTAGCCAGTCTTGATAGGTAAACCAACAAAGGGGACTTATAAGAAAGATGGGGACAAACTTTTTAGTTGGGCCTGTTGCGATAGGACAAAGGGTAATTATTTTAAACTAAAAGGGTAGATTTAGACTAGATAATAAGGAAGAAATTTTTTACGATGAGGGTGATGAAACACTGTAACAGGTTGCCCAGAGAGGTGGTAGGTGCCCCATCCCTGGAAACGTTCAAGGTCAGGCTGGATGGGGCTCTGAGCAACCTGATATAGTTAAAGATGCCCCTGCTTATTGCAGGGGGGGTGGACGAGATGACCTTTAAAGGTCCTTTCCAACCCAAACTATTCTATGAAATGTGAGAGTCAGATTGAGCCGTTAGTGAACAGTGCCAAATCTCTACCCGTAGCCAAAGATGAAAAGATAAATGGGCTCATTCCACTGGAAGAGAATATAGTTTTGTCTTTCACAGTAGTTATGTTTGATGCTGAATGTTTGATGTTGGATATCCTAGTGCCAGCTCCATTTACCCCTTTGAAATTCCAGATCTTCTTCATAAGTGCTCCCCTTCCAAGAGCGTTGAGATCTGGATCGCCTGACAGTCCCCTTGTACCATCCTGGGCATGGTCACTGTAAAGCCCTTCAAGAACATTAGCTAAGTTTCATGCCATGGTGCAAACAGGGCAATAAGAGTACTCCTAACAGTTAGAAAACAGATGACAGCTTGATTACCTGTTGTTCAATTTTATGTGTATTTAATGGAAAGTCTAATGGACTTGGGTGTTAGGTTGCATACCAGAGCGCAAAGCTGGAGGCTGTGCCTATAAAAATAAGCATGAAGACTGGTGGAGCTGGAGTTAGGCCAAATATTCTACTAAAGACCATCAGATTCTGCAGTAATCTCATGCTGAGTGGCTTTGAGGGGAAGGGCTCACTGGGTAACATACATGTGTTAATTGGAAATGGGAATCTTGGAGTTTAGTAATGTCTGGAAATGTCTGGGGTATGTCTGACCAAGAAAAATCTCCTTAAAAAGCTGTACTTGTTTATTACATTCTTTTTGCAACTATGAAACTTTTCATTGATAAAATTTGTATTGCTTTTTTGCAAAAGTTATTTTCTGTAAATGTCAGTAACAAAAGCCTGTGAGACTTTTTCTTTAACTTTAAAATGTAGCTCATGGGCAATGCAGCTAGCAAGTAGAAAAAACCACAATGTTGATTATTTGAAGGTTCCAGGGAGCAGTTTGTGCGGTTAAAATGTGTGACCTAGAGACCGCATGGAAAACTTCAAATACATTCATAAAATTCAGTTTGTATGTGACTGATGAATTTTGACTCATTCTGTTGAACTCCCTCCCTGAACTTTTTATTTTGATTTTTTTTTTTTTAAGTT
>VFFE01007789.1:428304-455775 GCA_008921705.1 Burhinus oedicnemus | reverse complement strand
CCCCCCCCCCCCCCCCCCCAATTTCAGGAAGTCATTCTGTGTTCTTCTACATAGTTTTCTTCTGTTAAGTCTTTAGTGTCCTGTCCAGGTTTTACAAGGCTTCCTATCATGATTAATAACTACATTAAGCACATATAATAGCTTACCAGGACTGGTTTTTTTTCTATTACAACATGCAGACTTTGTCCACTATATTTCTGGGGCTATAATGTTCCACCTCCAGGAGGGTGGTCTTGAGCAAGAGAGTTCTAATCATCATGGGGAATAGTCTGTGTTTGTTCAGAAATCCAGTATTCTCTTTCTTAACTCATACAAACTTAATTAGAAAGGACTCCATCCAAACTACAGTGAAATATAGTATCAAGGAGAAGGAGAGGTTTTTATATATATATGTTTATACATATGGGGAGAGAGAGAGAAAGACTACCTATGAGAGTCTGGTTTGTATTTTCAGTTTACTGCAGACTAGCATTTGGAAAAGTAAGTTTTTAGCATTGGCTTCCCTTCGACTGAGGGGGGATAGAAACAGGCTTTCTTATCTGTAGCAACTTACTGATTATTGTGACCTCTTTAGAGCTGCTCAGAAACTTTGTAGAGATGGTGTATATGCTGGGAAATACTAACGAGAGGAGTCAAAGCACAGAAGTTTCTTTTGCTAAGGATTAGTGCCGTGTGATGCTGTGCGAGTCCAGGCCTTACTGGATGTGGGAAAAGCCACACAGAAGCTCCTGTTTGTGGAAACTTTGTTAGTTCCTGTTCTTTCTGCTTGATCATTGCTCTTTGGGATCCTGGGGTTGTGTTGTGCCTGCATGGCTGCTTGCAGATGGTACCCTCAGGCTCAGCCCATGCTCCCAGATCAAGGAGGCAGAAGGAGTGTTAGCCCGGCATTGGCTCAATGCAAAGTGCAGCTGCACAGCTTCAATCACAGGTAGAGTTCATTTTGTATGTGCTGTCATGAAACGGTGCAGACAAACCCTGGAATATTACAGGATGAAATCCTAGTTTGTTTGTTTTTTTCCAGTACCCAGCCCATCCCTTCCCACCAAACAATACGAACACCTACATTGCTATACACAGTAATACAGTAAATGAAAGCCCCAGAAATAGTAATGGTCTAAGGTGGTTTTGCTTTTAGTCTTGATGTTACTCTTTTCCTTATTCTTTTCAAACACAGTGTCTTGCAACTTTGCAAGCGTTTCCAACCTGAAGAAACACAATAGACCAGAAGCAGGGTGCATTTAGCTATTTTATTGTGGCAAACGACAATGAAGAGCAAATTTGAGCACACAGCATGATTGTTCAAATAATAGATGATATTTTAATAAGGTACTGATCTAGTTGCTAATGCTCATTAAAATGAGGAACTTCATTATGGAGTAACATTGCAGTGTTAAATTTGCCAGGTTCTGTTTGAGTTTGAGGCAGTTCAGAAAACTGAGAACATGTAAGTACAGGCTTCCTCTGCATCTGCCATCTCCTTGGCCTCAGCTATTCTGAGCATGCAGTGGCACATGTGCTTATGAGCTGGCAAGATCCAGAACCGCAGTAGTTCAGGCAAAAACAAATGAAAGTGTATATTAGAAGTGTACTTTTGCATATGTCGCATTAAAAAAACCCACAAAACCAGAACACAGCCCTCCCCCTCACAAAGAAAACAGTGTTGCCCAAAGCTTCGTTTCTGGATTTATTCCAATAAAATCTAGTCACACTTCTCTTTGATCTTTAATATTTCTCATTTCAATAAATTGTTTTAGTGGTATGATCTGAAAGTGTTCAAAGTCATAAGAACTCTGTACACTCAAGCATAATCAATACTAAAGAAATGTGCATTATGCGTATCTGGAGTATTAAAATTGGTCTGGAAGAACCAATATCTACACTAGCAATCCTATTGTACTAGAATTTCTTTATTTTCTATTTCTGTGCTCCAGCATTTAATAGGTAAGCAAATAGCGCAACCTTATTGGGCCCTGGGAATTTAGTACACTTGCAGGGTACATTAGCAGTTGCGCCTTTTACAGCAGGAGTGACTTGTGTGCAGCAGCAGTTTTTCTGGACTGTTAGAGGCTACCATGGGTAAGAAGCAGTGGCTTTGTTTTTAAGAGCTGACAAAAGTGACGTAGACTACACTTCCAGAAGGCTTGCAGTAAATCTATGTAGATGCTTAATGATTTTAAACTCTGCAGAAGGTTGCCTTGCAGAGAATGCCACAGATCCAGAAAAGCTTTTAAAGACATGGAGCAGGCTGCTATGATAGCCCCAGCTCTGCGGCTCCTGTGCTGCAGCTTCAGCTGCTGTCGAGAACGTTCCCTGGCTTCTGGAGCTGCAATCTTCTCTCTTCTGGGCCCCCGGGGGTATTGCAAGACTAGCTTTGCCAGGAGGAAAAATAGCTGTATTAATATGCTGTATGCCATGGTGTGAAATGTTCTGCCATAAGCTCTACTAGTGGTCTTTAAAAGCTCCCCTTCTTGAGCTGGCCTGTACTGTCTCTTCCCTGTGTATCTGATTTCACCCCAGTGCTTGTGCATCCTGACTGCAGAGGTGTACTGGGATCTTCTGCTGCAGTCTCTGTAAGGTTTTTGCAACCTCTCAGCTGAAGAGGTCCACAGGCATTTCAGGCAGTTTGCCAGTTTCTAGTAATAGCTTTCCCCAGCCCTTGGCTGAGAAGAGGCTGCTGCCTGGAGTTTCTCCCAAGCAACGGGAGCCTCACATCATCTTGCTATTTCAGGCCTCTTAGGCCAGTCTTAAAGCTGCTTGGATTAGGCACCAAAGGTCTTGCAAGGTGCGTATAAGCTTGAAGTAGCACTAATACCTTGCCCCAAGTGGTTACGCTGGCTTTCAGTCCTAGAGGGAGAAAATCAGGCATCAAAGTGTCTTGGTCATTGCATCTCCAACAGTACTTAGAAGTGATGTGTAACAAATATTACCAGCTTTTCCTGTTGAATTGTAATTTAGCATTTTCTTCCTGCTTGGGGTGTTAAACCCTTTACTGAACAGGAGTGAGTTGTATGTGTTGTTTTGGTGGAGAATGCAGAATGTATTGTCATTTGACCTGACAGAAATTTGAATGTTCTTTCCTGCAGGTGAAATGTTAGTCCATTACAATGTTGTGGTGCTACCACGACTAAGAGTCCTTTTGGTTGGGTTCTGGACAAACATGCCAAGGAGGCAGAATTTGCCTTTGTGAGTTATTGCAATGAAGTAGAAATTTGGAGGAAAGAGTATTATCGAGAGTCTCTAGTTAGCAAAACTTGAGGAGATAGCAGATCTTGTCCAAACTTGCATAATGAGACCGTGTCAAAGCCAAGAAAGAAATCAAATCTCCTGACTGCATTCTGTGTGTTCATCATCATAAGGCCATTCCTCTGGGGTTTCACTTTTTTTCCTTAAACAGGGAAAATGAAGGATCTCTTTAGTCCCTGGGGTGCCACGGTATGGTCTCCCACTATTCTTGGGTGTTCTGCTTTCAGCACTGGAATGTTTCTGTGCTTGTCACTTGCTCAAGGATTGAAGCCATTTATTTTGTTTGTTTATAATAGAGTTCTGGTGGGAAGGCAGATGTTACGTGGGAAAGCTGTTTTCTGGATCTGTTTATCCCCATTACATGGAATCTCACAGACCATCAGTAGCAAGTAGCTATTAGGCATCAGCTTTGAGATACTGGCATTTTTAAAAGAGGAAATGTATTAGTTCTTGTACGCAGCTTTGCAGCAAGACCAACGATTTCTTGTCATGCTTTGGCTTGGTGTTTAAAATGGACATGAGTATGTCTTTGTTTCTATATAATCATTTGACCTTTTGAAATATTGGTATTTTAGGAAATGGTCTGTATTTGTTCATGTCTGACAATAAACAGCTGACTTGAATTCCCAAAATACATCATCTAAGCAATACTTAGCTGTGAAGAGATGGTTCTAAATAAATCTCATGTGAATTCAAAATTAAAAATCAAAGTTTTCACTTTCACTCATCTTTGTTTGCCTTGGCATCTCAGGATACTTCAAGGAACTTAGCAATTAAGTTGTATGCTATTCTTGTAGCAGAATAGCTGAAAAGGACAAGTCTTCAAGTTTTAAAGAATTCCTGTTTCAAAACATAATCTTCAAGATCTGGCCTTCATCTCTCCTGCTGATACTTTCCAGCACTGATTTCACAACAGGCTGAATTCACAAATTATTAAGATTTAGCAGGAAACAAGTTAACATTTAATGTTTTATCAGGAAAGAGGGTAGACATGCACTTGTGAAGACCAGAAAGCGTCTTACTCTTGGGTATCTGTTATTCTAGCCAAGAATCTGTAGGCTTGCAAATTGCCAAAGCTGCATGTGTTGAGAGAGCAAAGTAAACACTGTAGAAAGACAACTTTTGCTTTTTTTCCTTGTTCAGCCAAAGAGATTGGACGTAGATGGAAAACACTTTCCTCCTTAGGGGGAAGGTGACCACAAATCTAGAACAATTTTTTTTTATTTGAAGAAAATATATATAAGCAGACACTGCGGCACGTGTTTGAAAGAAGCAAAAACCTTAATTATCTTGGGATTTTCTCAACAGCCTATATCTGAATGCCTTTGGGGGCGCTTCCCTCCCAGGTTGCAGTGTGAGGCAGACTGGAGTTGTCCCTCTTTCTGGTTGCGGCTTGGCTGCCACGATGCGAGGCACCTTCAGGCTCACTCCCCCTACAACGCTCTGCATGGGCTCTTGGTGTGAATCCAGCCTGTTTCTAGAGTATTTGGTCTGTTCTGGGGTCAGATGCATAGGGGGAAATGTTTTTCAGAAGGTTTCTGGCCAGTTCCAAAGGAGAGGAGAAAGTATGTGTTGTTTAGAAATGGTAAGTCTTGAGCCCAATTAGTGAAGTATTGTGTTTCATCGTAGCAGCAGTTGTACAAGTTGTCAGCAGTGGCTGCTTCTGTTTCATCCTGTGGGTAGTAAACTCTGCAAGGATGAAATACGAGAGTCTCTGGAAGCCTCATACCACTTGTTTTATCATTGCAGTGTATTTTCTTCAACTCTATTTTAAACAGGACAGAAAATGCCTTGTGAGTTCACAACTTGCATATGCATGCTGTGGAAGATGGGAAATCTTGCTTTCCTAGCTTTCTGCTTAGGACCAAATTTGTTTAGTATTTAGCAGAAAATTACTTGAGATGTGAAAGATAGGGAAGGATTGCAGCACTTACTATTGTTAATTTGTGACTGCAGCTCTGGAGGTAATTTGGTGCTGCGCTGAACCTGTTGGCGAGTAACTCGGGCTCCTTATGCCTCTGTTCCCATTTAAAAAAGCATACTGTAGCACTTCCCTGTAGGGAAAATTGTGGGGATAAATCTGAACGGTGATTTGGAGGTGCTAAGGTGTCATGGGGAAGGAGCCATTTAAAATCATACACCTATGTAAAAGCCATTGTTTTTCTTCATTAGCTACTAGCGAGTGTAATCCAAATAACAGGAACCTGTGGCTTTTGTGTACAGCCTTTATACCTCCCAGAGAGTTCCTGATTGTTGGAAGACCGTGTTTCACCAGGTGTTATTTATTTATTTCATGGTTGTGGAAAGAGATCCCGAACACTTGGGGTTTAATTAATCTTTGATCAGTATCTGCAGGCAGAGTGGGATGAGGTGGTGGCATTTCTTGCTGCTTGGGTGTATTTGAATGCAGCCCTTGCAGCTGGAGGGCGGTATAGGGAGCTGCAGGGCATCCGGCAGTAGGCTTGATGAAGGGCAGGTTAATTGTGTCACGTGCCGACGTGGTTATCAGGGTGTACAGTATCAGTCTTTATTCAGTTTGGTAGTGAACGGGACCTAACAGAGTAAAACAACGTATTACTCCGTCTGCTTTCCAAGGGTAATGGCAAGTATTTTTTAGAATCTGGAAATAAAAATTACGCTTTACATCTGCTGAGGAACTACGGCAGGTCTTTGACTGACTTGAATCCTGACAGTAAATCTCTGTTGATAGAAACCTGTCAGAGGCTATTAGCCTTCAGGTTTCTGCCCTGTGAAGCTCTTCTGTGCCTGAGGCTTTGAAGAGCTGGCACGAAGCTCCTCCCCAGGTGAGGGAGCGCAGTCCAACTCTTTATGCGGTTTTGTATGAGTGCACAAGGGCTGCAGTGAAGCTCATGTGACATTTGCCATGGTTCTTTGTGAACATCTATATCCTTTTCCCTTTCCTTCCCCCAACTGAATTAGTCACAGAAATATTGTATGATTGGGCTTTCTTTTAAAAAACATTCATAAGAGGCTTTCAGTTATGTAGAAATAACAACTTGGTACTCAATAGTGATTGGTGAGAGAGATCTAAAAGGTGTTTCAGAGTGTATGTACGTATTTATTCATTGCTACAATTAGGCTTTTTGTTTGTTTTTACATAAGCATTAAATAGGTGAATAATATATAAGCAGCAAAAGTATGTTAAAAAGAAAAATCCATGATTTTTTTTTTTTTGCTTTCTTTCAACAGACATACATTGGCAGTGTGGTGATATCAATAAACCCCTACAGATCTCTACCCATTTATACTCCAGAGAAAGTGGAAGAATACAGAAACCGAAACTTTTATGAACTCAGTCCTCACATGTAAGTACAGTGAAGAAGTTTTAGTTTTCATTCTGTCCTGAAACAGATGGTACCAGCTGTGTCTCTCATCAAAAGGTCTGTGTTGATTAAAGCAAACAAAACAAAAATCACACCACCACTCCTCTGAAATGAATTTTTATTAGTTCATCCTTATTTAAAGAGAAGTCAAGATAAGTTACTCTTTCTTTTTCATGTATTTAGAACCTGGTATATGCATTTCAGAACATTTTCCTGTAATTGTTAGCAGTAGCCTTTACTACTGCATTGTAAAGTAAGTAGTCTGTTTTTGAGGAAGTCTGTTTCTTTCAAAGTCCAGATTACCTTGTGAAAGCCTCTAGGTGTTAAAAATGTTTGAGTCATATAGTGCTAATTTTCAAATCTGAAACTCTTAATTTCTCTTTACACAGAAAAAATGAAAAAACCCTCATGGTGAGTGCAGAAACATATTGGATATGTCTGAATGGTAACTGTAGGAAAATAAAAGTGTGGTCTCCTCTGTGCTGGGTGAAAATGAGCCCATTCTAAAAGGCCAGTCAGACTACCATTAATATATAATGCAAATTTTAAGGCTAAAATATATAGCATATATACAGACATATAAAATTGCAAAATATGATTTGCATATAATGTAAATTCCAAGTCTAAATTTAAGCATAGAAGGCTGGAAAGTAGATATAATCTCTTATTCTGACTTTCTTTCACCTTGTGTAATTCCTTTACAGGGGTGCATATTGCAAATAAGTCAAAGGCCTTGCTTTGTGGTTATAGAGAACTGACGTGACCTGTATTATTTGGGCATGGTGAGAATTATTGAGAGTAATGGAACATGGTTAAGCCCTGTCCATAACAGGACAAGACTTTGATCACAGGTGTGGGTGGTATGGCCGAAAATGAGGTATCTTGTCTTCAGGGTCTGAATGTTGTGGTAATTGTTTTATCTTGTTAGATATCATAGTGGTGAGCTTAAAGCCAGCTATTCACGGAATCACCGGGGTTGGAAGAGACCTCTGGAGATCATCTAGTCCAACCCCCCTGCCAGAGCAGGTTCACCTAGAGCAGGTTGCACAGGATGGTGTCCACGTAGGTCCGCTTCTCTGCATGATGGTGGGATAGAGAAGTGTTTTCAGTGAGAAGTTGTGAAGTTGCCACCTGACTTTGCGGTCGCATATTCAGGAGACTGACTCGAGTGATCAGCAGTTGGATGAGTGTCTAAACATCGCTATAAATTTATTCATCTTCCTTCAGCGTTAGCTTTTAGGTTAAAAGGAAATTATCTATGGAGAGAGTTCTGGAATTTACTTTGTTCTGATTAATTTTTTTGCCCTCACACTTCATCTCTAACTATTCCAGGTACGTTGGCTGAAATGCAAACAGCCAATTAATCAGATCGAATTAGCTTCTGGTCGTTCTTTGCCCTCTTAGATCTGAACTCTGGCTATGTTCAGGTTTTCTTTCTTCACAGTTTTGTTTAGCGAGCACAATTGCTTGCTAAATTAACACAGTTGCTTGCTAAAAGAACTTTCTGCTCCGCTAACTTTGTTCAGCTGCATCAAATTTGCTGTCATATGATGGAGGATTTTGACAATAAAATCTGGGAGTTAGTTTGTCTGACATTCTGAAAGTCAGTACTATGTACTTGGTTACATATTGAATCAAGTACGTAGCAATATATTGATCTCCACATTTTTCCATCTCTCTTGAGAGATGGTTTTCCAGAATAGAAACGGTCAACAATCATTCTTGTGTGTATTATGAGAGTCTTAACTTGGTAGAAAAATGTTTCCTAAACATGATTCATCACTAATGACAATAATTGTATGGTCAGGCTGCCATCTCAGAGCAAGGACTTCTGGAGTCCAAACACTAGAAATCCATTTTAAGAGCAGTAGTTTGAAGCGAGAAAATGTTGAATTTTAACTTACCTCAGGGGATCTCGAGTGTGTGATAGTAATAGATTTTCCTTGCAAGTTTGGATAGAGTGCCAAGTCATGAAAAGTGTAAGACTAATTTGTCTTGGACAGATATGATCTCTCCACAAATTTTCTTTATTTGGTATTGCTTCTGTATGAAAATTTTGTTTTCTGACACCTACTAAGTAGACAACATACCTTTAAAAAATACAGGATTACAAAATAATCTTTGTTATGGTTTCTTTTACAGATACTGTGTTTTCTTTTCAAACTGTAGAAATATAAAATGATCTTACTTTTTATGGTGACCTTGCTTTCCTTCCCACTTGTCTGTAGATGCTTATGAGAACTGGGGAATCAGGAGAGTCATTTTTGTCTCTGCTAAAATTGGTAAAATTCTCACCATCTTTAAAAGATACTTTAAAAATATTGTAGGTGTCTAAAATAAAGGCTATGTAGGCTGCCTTATGCTGTCTCTGACAAGCCTAAACAACTTTTCATCCCCTTTAATATATAGTACCTTGTGCTGTAGCCTAAGGATTCACGCCAGTCCACTTGTTCACTCAGTGAACGTAGAGCTGGTACTTAACTGCTGGTTAATGGACCATGAGGTGATCTTCCAGGGTGACCATATGGTCCTGCTACAGCCCAGCCTAGACTGATCACCAGCGGGGTGCTTGCCTACCACCCTGGTCATTACAGGCCAAGAACTGGGTTTGGGAGAGAGCCAGCATCATCCCAGCCTTGGAGCTTGCAGCTAATTCTAGGGTTAACTGATCTTGGGAGTAGGAGGCCACTGTTAAAAGCAGGGTTCAGGCATATCCGGGCAGGCTGCTACACTTCCACAGAGACCTTGCAATCTTCAAGGTGTTTTTCTGTTTGGTTGTTGTTGGGTTTTTTTTAGCTGCTCAGGAACTTTAATGAAGAGATGCTGTGAGACAAATTGCAATTTGTGGTATTTCTTCTGACGTGGCGGTAAAAAGCCCCACATTGATTTGTGGAGATGTACATACTTATTTTATTTTGATGTGTAAATCTCCATTGAGCCGTGGCCTCTTCAGAAGAATTGATTGTGAATAAGCCCACTGTACCTTTTAAGTGTGCTTTGGGAAAAAACTTTTGGTTCCTATAGCATAATCCTGAGCAAAGCAAAACTCTTGACCATTTATAAGGAAACTAATGCATATGACCTAGAAAGTATGTCTAGAAATAAAATGATATATAGTATGTTTCTTATTTCAGCATCTCCTTTGTACAAATAATCAATCGAATTTTGTTACTAGAGCTAGCTAGAAAAATGCAAACGCTTTATTGCAAAAAATTTCTAGCAGTGGTTTGGTTTGAAATTCCTATAGAAACCAAGTTTGTATGGCACCAACACTCTTCTGTCAGAAATAAACATGCTGTCACCTGTTAACATGATAGCTCATGTTCTCCAAGGTCTGGCATTTTGGAGAGAACCTTCAGGTTTGGGGATCACAGGTTTTAAGCGTCAGTGTGTCTGGAGCAAACTGCCATGGGACATTCTCAGAGCTCTAGCTCTGTGTGGGAGCTCCTGGGAAACAAGGAATCTAACTCATGTTTTGCTTATTTTCCAGTAGTTTCATATAACCTTTTGTCTATGCTCGAGGTGTGCACAAGCATTTGGATGCGGTGGATTGGTATAGGGAGGATGTGCTTGACAATGTCAACAGTCCCAGTAAAATAGCAGGCTTGGTGAACAGATGAAAAAGGAAGGAAAAAGAGAGAGAAGTATATAATGACATGAAGGAAATCCATACCTAGAGATTTTTGTTCCCTGTAGGGTCATTGAAGGAAACATACACCCATGGGAGTGAAAATCTGTACACGTTTTCTTAGCCCTAATCTGACAGATGAGGGAGTGAACACCTAGTCATCTGCTCTATGTTTCCTCAAGAGCGTCTGTGAGAGTGAGTGACGCTTTCAGTGACGCTAGTTAATACTTAATTGCAGGCTTTGGGTGTTTTGGGTTTTTTTGTTTTGGTTTTTAGTTTTTGTTTTAAATGTTCTTTGGAAACTATAGAGTAAGGCCAGGGACACATTTTGAATGGGCAGCCAAACTGAATTTCTGGGAGAAAGTTTCTGGTCAGGTGATTTTGGATAGTGTTATACCTGATAAAATTTGATCAAAGAGATTTTATTTTAATAATTCATTCCTCTCTAAATACACGACTGTTGTTGTGGCACCATGTAATATAGTGTTACTTTTCTAGGCCTCCTGAATGCCTCTTTTCATAGTCTGTGGCTATTTGCATAGCTGTAATAGGAAGTTTACCAAGCTTTTTAATTGTTTTTTTCAATGTTTTGTTAATCTTGCTGGTTTTGTCTTTATCTGCAAGGCAGGATCAAACTTGTCTCTGACTTGGCAGGGCAGAGTATGACATTTCAGTGTTCAAACAGTTTGCTGCTTGGTTTGCTGCTTGATTTGTGCAGTCCTTACACTTCTGTTCTGCTCTTTTAGTTGATGTAATTACTATTTCAGTTGATGTAATTGCTGTTTTGCTTAGCTTGTGGGTAACCTAGACATGAGGGAGAACCAAGCTGTCTATCTTGCTAATTTACGTTGACTTCTATCAGTGACAAAGGCAGCTGCTGGCATCTTCAAAGTGACGGCAATAGGAAATAAATAGCTTATTGTATCGTTTATTTGTAACTGTCATGCCATTTCACTTTTGTACCAGTAACAGATTTGCTTTAACAGTCTGCAGAGTAGGTGCTTTCTTGCATTTCCTGTCTTAACATGGGCTCCTGGCTACTAGCAGCTCTCCATCTCCGGGAGGTAGCATGGCATGTGGCTTTTTACTCCCCTGCATGTTCTGAAAAGCCTTACCTGCTCGCTTCAGAAGAATCACAGATTATTTTAAGTTGAGGGACAAAATAGAAAGCAGCAACTGTACTGCTAACAGCAAGCTACAAGCAAATAGGAGTTCAGAGTCAACATGCATGTTTTTAGCTGTGCATTGAAGTATTTATGGTGAATAACTGGGAGAGCAGGAAAATATCTGGAGAAGGCTTTTATCAGAATCTATTGAATTCCACTTAGGCAGTTTTGCTGTTTTTTTAATTTACTTGTTATTAGTTCTTTTCAGTCAAATATTTCTGAAGAGACAATAGTTTTGCATTAAAAGCTGTCAAATTTAGAGAGACTTAAACTCTTGCAGGCAACTCCTGAAAACCAGCTTGCCTTTATATAGGATTCAAGCACAAAGATATCAACTCGATGCCTATTAAAATGCAAGAATGAGGAACTTTAATTAATGTTCCCCATTTCAATGATCATCATATTAATAATTATTGGGACAAATCATTATCCTATGAATATCTGCAATTACTCTGACAATAGATAAAATTTGCTGTTTCCTTTTCAAGTTTTGAGCCAATGTAAGCAGTGAATATAGAAGTTGTATTTTTGCTTCTGGCTTTTTTTGCTGTTATTCAAGGATTGCATGTCTTCAGAAACACCAAGGTTACAGTCATACTTTTTTCCTCCTTAATTTAAAGCAAATATTTTTGTCTGAGGGGCGTGATAAAGTCCCAGCTGTAAAGGCTAGTTTTTGCCTGTGTGTAAAACTAAGCTTTTCCCCATGGGTAGCAGAGTTTTAAGATACACAGTAGCTATCTTTATCTGTTGAAGAAGGAGATGGTGGCCGAGAGCCTATGCCATAGTTTAGTGTCCTTCATTGCCCCAGTATGTTTATTTTAACATTTCCTTTTCAGTTTGTCCTTTCCTCGTGTTCATTTGCTTTTATTTTGAGGGGGTTTTTTGAGGGTGGTTTTTTTTTTTAAATCCCCCCTATGGTTTTGTTCACCTTGCAGTATCCTCTTTTTACAGACCTTTTGTTCTTATTCCTAATAATTCCCAGCTTCTCCAGAGACTCAGTCTTTGGACTTATTCACGTGCCTCAGCTGAGTGCCTCTTTCAGATGAGATTTATAGTTGAGGGAAGATGATCACCTCAGAGGTTAGTTGGCAAAATTAACTACTGGGCAGGGGGGGAACATCTATGGCTGACAGAAATCATAAATAGCAATTAGAGAGGACTGCCAGTACCTAATTGTTAAACCCATGCTAGGAATGAGTTGAAAGAAGAAGGTGGAAAATAAAAACCTACAGAGAATATTGAGGTCTTATTTTGGAAGGGGTCAGGCTTATTACTCCCTTAACCTTTATAGTAAGGCAGTACCGGATATGGTGTGTCCATGAATGGAAATCACTCAAGCATATAGGTGAAAAGGGGATGAAGCATCACACTTGCTTCAAGAGTCAGAAGGACTTCATGCCTGAGGAGAGCCTCTTCTGTTGCAGGCCGCTGGCATACCACCCATGCTCAGTTTCCTAAATTTTACACTTGGTAGGAGACCTCAGAAGTGTTCTGAGAAAACAGAGTTTTGTGGAAGGTGATTGTGATGTGGCCCTATAGAAATGGTCATCCGATTCTCTGAAGAGCATTTTGGAAGGGATTTGTGAGCCTGAAGGCTTAGGGTGTGAAGCAAAATTTCTCTCACATGCAACAATAAATTTAGCTTTTTCCTGAAATTTGAGCAGGGCTATTTTAGTTGGTTTGGATAGCACATAATGCAGCCATGTCACCCCAGTGCTTCAGAGGTGAATATAGTCTTATTGACAAGAACAGTACTTGCTTGTTTGCTGCTGGTATTAGATTGCACAAAATTTTGTAATAATGCGTAATAATACAGGAACTGATTTATAGCAGGACGTGCAGTTGTAATGAGGCTCAAAAAATGCACCCAACGCCCAAGAAGTATAAACAGCCTGGAAAAGTGGTGTATAGAAGAATGTTGTGCTTTATTTTAATTTTTAAAATGGTCTGGAGTGACATTTATACTGGATTCCAAAGTTCACTGGAATGAGCCTTTCTGTCGGTCCTCTAAGTAGCGCTGCCTAAATTAAGAAATGAAAAGGCCCTTTAAATTCCTTTTGTATGGCACTGGTGCTGTCGTTCTTCTGTAAGTGTCTAGGACACAGGATTTCCAACATGAAAACGTACAATGTTGTGTGGAGCTGCAGAGCCATAGCACAGATTGGGGTGGAGCTGCCAGAGCTGCCTGCACATCAGGTGGTCCGACAGTGTGGAGTCCAGGTGGATTTTTGTGCTGTTTGTGGCATTTACACACTTCCTAGGCTAGGAAGGAATATATATATAGACTATAGGGGATATAAAAAGCATCAGACAAAACCATCTCCCAAAATACCCCAGGAGGTCTCGCCCTCCACCATCTCTGTCTCTCAGAAGCTACAGCACCATGTGCTGCCATGACAAAATTATTCAAAAGCACCAGATCCACTGGCTCACGAATGATTTCGGTCTCCACAGCCATACCAGTTGATAGTACTGTCAGTCACAGCTCCTGAAGTCCTGCTGCCAGAGGCACCCCTCTCTGGGCAGGACTCACCTGGCTCTGCTAGAGTCTGCTCATCCATCAGTTTCTCATTTGGAGAGCTGTGTGTAGTCCTAGCCAACATTTACGTGCCGGTGGATGTTTTGAAGAGGCTTGCAAAAAATGCAATTGAGTACCTTTAAAACATCATGAGTTTGTAAGGGGAGCACTTAACTCAAGATCTGTTCCAGATGCTTCTGTAACTCTGTAATTGTCATCATGGTGTACAAAGGAAAATAATCTTGGGGCATCCTTCATGAATTAACTGCTGGCTTAGAGCCTCAATAAAATAACTTTGTTTTCAGAACTGTTTTCAAATATTTACTTGTACCTCTGTAGACAGCATACTTTCACATTTAACTTCAGTCATGTCAGGAATAGTGTCAAATGTTTTTACTTATCTGTGACGATCTCTCTTCTTTTTTTGCATGTAAGTATTTTTGTTATAGTCTGTGTTTACTTGTAAGCAAAAAAAAGTTTGAGGTTTGGTTAGATTATTAGAGCAAAGATAATTTTTAAAAAAGTTAAAAAAGCCTTAATATATGTTGAATAGTTGGAGATGTGTGTTAATGCTTCAGTAGTCTAACCTAATGGTAGCTTTTTCGCCAGATCCCATTTCTGTCATTTTCCTGGAACTCGAACATTCTGGCTCGCGTTCATATTATGCCATTGATATTTTTAGGACATAAAATGCTGAGAATTTTTTTTTTAATTAATTTGTATTGTCACATGAAGTAGAATTTCTAATTCACACAAAAGGCTTGGGAATCCATTCAGTATGACTGAATTTTGTGAATGAAGTGGGCACTTAAATAAAGGAAAGGACCTGCAGTAGTTTTTCAGTTTTGTAATGAAGTTCTCCACAGTCGTCAATATATAACTGCTCTTTGTCTCTTCTCAACATTTCAAATATTTCTTCTTCCAGCTTTTCATTTGTATACCTAGGCTGGAACTAAGACTAGCCTTTTTTGTGCCGCTTAACAAAATGAAGTTCTTCCGATGAGAAAATTGACTGATGTTATGGTAGGACTTGGAAATGAAAGAAGCATTTTTGAACACTTCATGCAGCTTTAAATGTAACTTGATGTTTAAAAAAGGATCCGATAGCTTCATTTTTCTTTTTATTAGAATTTTGGGACTTTTTGCACACTGAAAAGAATGAGAAGTACTTAAACACTACTGTGTTTGAATTCTTAAATGCGAACTGAGGTGAGGGCAGGTAGAGGCCCTGTCAGAAATGAGAGAAATCCTATTTTAATGCATTGTGTGCTCATGGACCAGAATTTTCATTATGCCTTTCCTGAATTGGCAGCATGGTACTCTCTTAAGATCTGGGATTTCAAATTGCAATTAAGAACAGCTGTCGTCCTTTCATTGGAAGTGTCTCATTGTGTTTAATGGTTTTCTTTTTCTTTTTTTTTTTTTTCTTAGCGATTTATAACACACCAGAAAATGCCCATCTGCTGTGCTAGGAGCCTTTGTCTTGATTTTAGATACAGCGTAAACAAGGCTAATGTTTAAAGCCTTAAAGAAACTTCAGTAAAATTCCAGCTCTTGTACTGCCTTTAGAGGCAGAATGTTTTCCATTCAATCTCTTTTTATTGGCAACTTTATGCAAAAAGCTCCAGTTTCTTCAATTCTGGGTACATTATGGTTAATATAGTTTGGGTTATTAAAGATAAACTTTTTCATGTTATGAATCAGGAAATACACAGTCTTAATATTTACTGTCTAGCACACTGAATAATCTTCTACTTATGTTTTGAATAGATAAGAGAGCTGGGACTGGGGTTTACAAACAAAGGTCTGAACTACAAAGAGAGTTTAATTGTGGTCATTTCAGTAAATTAGTTCAAATCTGCATTTTTCTTGTATACACAATTTCCTTTTATATACTACAGAAATGATTTTTAGTTGCTAAACCTTGTGCAGTTCAAACTGTAACTGGTCACACTTGCTCCAAGACGGTTCTTAGAGAGAATGTATCCACAGGACAAAATAAGATGTGTGCAGTTGACATCCTCCTTAGGCATCGGCAGACCAACCAAGGACATGGTTGTTGAAACACAATTGTCCCTGGAAGTTGTCCCCGTGGGCTGGACTGAAGCCTGGCGTTTGAGCAATCTAAAGAAGGCTTTTCATTTCTTGCTTTGACCAGTCACGGAAAGAAAATTTTGGATACATACCCACAAATCCCACGCACAAATTTGAGCAAATGCCATTTTGTAGACCGAATAGACTCCATTAGCTTGATGTTGTACCTGAGCTAACAAGCTCTCAGAAGCTCAGATAAGTTTTAGTGCCTACTTTGTCCAGGGATTCATGAGTGGTACTTTATTTGGAAAAGAGAGCTGGGAGGCAAAAAAGAAGTTGTGTAAGGGTTTTTAACTTCCTAACAAACTACTTGGTTTGTTAAGAGTACTTAAGAGTTACATGCAAAATTAAAAAAAAATCAGTAACTCCTCCGCATAAAGTAGCAACATACCTATGTAATTACATAGTGTTGATGTTGCCCATCAGATGTTTGCTGGATAACTGAATTAGTTTTATTTGCGATTCTGTCACTGGTGTCTCTGATAAACTTGTGGGCAGGTGCACGCTAGCTTTTGCGTTACAGAGCCTAGATTTCAAATCTGACGAGTAGCAACTTACTTCAGCTTACACATAGCTATGAGGATGTGATAATACTCCATTTTCTCCAATATTGCAATATGAATTTGGAGCACTCGGCATTTTTTCTGATGGCAGCTTGTGTTGCCTTCCAGTGCAGTCTATTGCACTAACACATGGCTGACGTTTCTTTACCCATCTCACCAGGCAGAGCTGTGGAGTCACTCCAAGACGCATCTTTTTATGTGAGATGCTCCGTCTCTTAAGTATGTGCAGCATACTGGAGTGTAGTTGTGCTACAGTATGCTGTTGTCCTTTGAGATGAGACCTTTGAAAGCACGTCCCTTTCTATGAAGTGAGTATGTGAAGCTGGGCACCTCACTTCACTGTTCGTCTTCGCCTGAGTACCGGAACACATTTAATTATATTAGAATAAAGGAAGAAGTTTATTTTTCATTCTCCAGGTAGCAGAGTAGAGCAAGCTTGTCTAAGACAGTACTGTTACTTTTGCAATAAAGTTATTTTCAGTGAGAGAAATCCCTGCGTGAGCATGCTTATTATGGGAGCTAAAACTCGACTTGCAATATCTCTGCCCTTACAGTATCAGGAGGAAATGACTTACTTCGGACTTCAGGGTGATGCTTCTTAGGGCTGCAAATAAAATCGGGGTCTTCTTTTTGCTAAGCAGGAGTATGTTTTTTGAGGCAGCAACATGGGATACTGCCTGTTTGCTAAACACTTTTCCATGTGAAATCGTAAGAGCAGCGTGCCTCTGTCCTCTGTCTCAGGAAAACCCCGCAAGCAGTACAGCCCTATTGTGGTTTCATTAGCAAGATCAAGAAGTCACTGGCATTTTTACATGGAGTATCTCTGCTCTGCCACTGATTTGGACAAGCTCAAACTGTAAGGCCCAAAAATACATCCTATTTAAAAAATAAATTAAAAAAGCGACTAACAGTATATTCCCATCTGTACAGGAAAAGCCAAGTTATAATGATCATTGTTGCTCTAATAAGCTTATTGTCTTCTAAGTAGTTCACTGTACCTGTACTCTGTGCCTATTTTTTCTGAAATAGCTGTGGATAATTGTAAGGACCTGTGTTTAGCCACGATGAGTGTTTTAAAAATGAGGAATAATTGTTTCTTAGCATTTTATTTTGATGTAATATGTATTATGCTTAGCCACCTAAGTCAAGATGAATTACCTTTTTCTTGGAGGAGTTTACTTTTAGTGTGCTGTTCACCCAGTGCACCAGCATACTCAAAGCATGGCTTGTTCTGCAGAAAAAGATTTTTTTAATGTAAAATTTGGTCAAAGCTGACATGGACTGAACACGTGCATTTGACCAACAAACTTTCCTAATTTTCAGACACATGCTGTATTAGGTACAGAAACTAATTCAATTTTCTGTAAAATATTGAGAGTCTGGATATTCCAGCGCAGAAAGGGAATGACTGTTTCCTCGTGCTCCCCCTTTTCCTCCCTGTTCCCCCAGCCCTTCATTTCCAAATATATGCAAGAGTTCAGAGTTGCAATTCAAACCTGCTAGTATGTAGGTGAAATAGTAAACTGGGATTTTAAAAAATGTTGTGTCCTTCAGTTAAACTCTGACAGAAGCCGAGCAAGGAGAATCAGTTTACACCTCTTTTTTCCATACTGTCCCGTTCAGCTGTCTGAGCCCTTGCTACTTCATCTGAGCTGAGGAATGCATGTGTTAATGCATTTGTTAATGGGGTAAATCTTAATTTTTTACAAGGCCAACCTCAAGGGCTGCAAAGCTTCAGAAGGTCCGCGGAGAAATGTGAATCTCTCGCCACCGGCATTTCTGGTGTGCCATGAAACTGCTTCCCTTGCAGGTGGCCACAGGTGTGTTTGCTGCAGTCGGGCTGGCAGTTCAAGGAACAGTATGGAGCTTCTGACACAAAACAAAAAGCTTCAGCATATACTTTTGTAGTTAAAGCACCGAGTGTAAGGAGCTGGCCGGCTTAGGCAGTCATTAAATCAAGCGTGCAAGTGTCGATTTATCTTTAGGAAATAAACCACAAGTAATTAAATACGGTTCTAATAAAGAAAAATAGAAAACACTTCCTGTACTTCCCTTCAAGGATATCATAGCCCAGTAAAATTATTATTTTTGTAAACAGAAATGCCTTTTCCCCCCAAGAAACTTAAAATCCTTGCAGCGCACATTACAGCGGGCTGATTTGCTGTGGGTCAGTAGAGGCCCAGCAGTGTTCCTCTGTGTGATCCTGTAGGAGCTGGTTGGCTGCCTTGGGTGACACAGCCCGGTATGTGGCGTGAGAGACTGTTTGGGTTACAAAGTCACCTGGTTAGTGCTATGCCTTGGAAATGGGAGTTACTTGTTCATGCTAGACCCACGGGCTGAGCATTAGTATGGGTGAGGAGGTGGTGGTTACGTGGCATCCAGCTGGCTGATTTAATTTCAAGGAATGGGACCAGTCAAGGGGGAATCCAAGCCAAGCTGCTTTTCTGAAAAGCTCGTGACACGGAGATACTTGCTTCCCCCTGAGGCCTTGGCTTATGTATATATTCACTTCAGCTGACAACAGGAACCTGCTCCAAATAAGAGTTCACTATTTTAATTTCCTTCTTTAGGCAAACTAAGTCAGGGGTTATACCTGTTGTTTGTCTGCAGCTGCAGGTGTTTATGGTGTGCACAGCTGGCACTGGTCCACGTTAGTTCAACTTGTTAGCAGGGCAGGAGACTGACCTGTTGGCTTGGTTATCTGCAGCACCGAAGCTCTGCCCGCTGCTCCGCTTTGCCACCATATTACATTACTTTGGAGGACCCAACCTTGGACCCATGCCCGGGTCGCTCTCCTGACAGTCTGCTGGGCCTGTTTCACTGCCAGCTTACAGGACTAAGCTGCTGAATATGATGGGGACACACTGACTGGGGTTGATAGTGTTTGCTAAAATTTAGAGGAAGAATTTATTTTGTAGTCTGGATTAGAAAGTGGCACTGTCATCCTCAGCTTCAGAGATCCTGTTTTCCACTGGTTGAAGGGAAATAATGCAACAGCTGGGTTAAAGGCTCCTGGTAAAAGGCGTTTCTTGTTTTCCATCATACTAAAGTGCAGCTCTAAAGAGATGCCTTAGATGTTGTTGAAACAGGCAGAAAATCATAGGCTGCATTTTGGCTTTTGTGTACAGTGCTAGGGAAAGAACACCATTGGTTTTCAAAAAATTACAATTTTTTGGACTGTCAGTCAGTATAAAGGAAATGATCAAAAATGATAAAGCCTCCTGCTTGCTTGGAGGGGAAATGTGTGCCATCCTGTGAGAGGGAAAAGGGTCAGGGACAGACTGGGCTGTGGTGAGCTGTGAGGTTGTGCAGGCACGGTATTTGAAGAAGCATTGGCTAGACCTCTCTGTAGGGAGTTTTTTGAGGCGAAGTCCATTGGACATGTCTGAAATCTGCTTCATCCCAAGAAAGACAAGATTTTCAGAAAGAACATTTTCTTCTTTTTATCCAGACCTCAGAATGTTGGCCTGAATCAACTCTTCTGGTAAACATACAGTGTGTATGGGAGTATCGGAGGGTATATTATATTCCTAGTCTACTGGAAGAGAAAATAAATCTCTCTGGCTTCATATTAGTCTGTGTTTTTAAAGTGTTCTACTCTTGAAAATCAAGAGTGGCTTTGTCTGTCCTCTTCCCCCTCCCTTCCCTTCTCTGCCTTTCCTTCCATAAATTACGGCTGCGTCTTACAAATCAAATGGGCTGATTTACACAGCTTTGGGCTTCATTCTGCATCTAATAACGTCACAGTTGTTAACGTGAATTAACCAAGTGGGGTAGCGTACGCAGGAGTTACCCTTCTGCTGTGTACATTAGCCACATAGTATTGTTGATAAAACAGGTTTCTGTGCTCACCAGGAAAATAAAATTGGAGAATATGAATAGGAGAAAAGGCTTTCTGTCTGTCTTAGCACACCTCTTTATCCTGGTGTTTAAACTTGTTTTATTTTTTTTCCTGATTGACATTTTTCAAAAAGCAGCTGCTTGCCTGTGAAGGTCTATCCTAGCTGATGCTCCATCAATTTAGCTGTTACTTTATTCACTCCAGTGGCAGGCTAATCAACCTTTTCTTTTCAAGTGTGTCAAAGTGCTGAACATGAGACAGTTTGTAATTATGGAAAATGGGAGTACACTTTTTATCCTTAGGGCAATTAGATTCAATGATTCTGCACTATGAGCTAATACTATAAATAATCTCTTACGGTTGTTTTTCCTGAATGGTGAATTTTCCACTGAGCTTGAATGGGCAGGGGAAACATATATAGCAAATAGTGATGATTTACAACATAAAGCCTCAAAGCACTTTATAAAATGTGCTTCCACCGTTCCTAGCTCAGGTTATTAGGAATTTTTATACCTAAACAAACTATGATTCTGATGTTTTCCCACTGCATGCTGTGAGAGGAGGAAATAATTTGTTTGCTGTTACCCTGTTACTGAGCACTTCTGTGCATTCAGAAAGAGATGGAAGGCACTTAAATGATGCTCTTAATTAAACTTGAAAGGATTAATATAAATTATGTTTTATGTAAAATTTACATTAAAAATGTATGTACAATTTACGTTTTACTGCTGTTCTTTTTAGTCTAGCATGATATATAGTCTTTGATAAGCGCTGACTTCTAGTATCCTGCCAGTGTGCGTAGACAGAGTTGAGCAGAAGTGAAGTGGTACCAGGGCTTTGCTTCATGAGGAATTGGAACAGTCAAGAAGAGACGTTTTCTTTGAAAGTAGCAAATGAGTTGGCAGTTGCAAGCCAAGATTAAGCAAGTTTTAAAATGGGGACCAAGACTCTCGGAACCAAAGCAACAGGCAGTGAAGACGGGATGAAGGAAATTGACTCTATTAGTGCATGAGAAAAACAATTGGGGGAGTTTAAGACAGTGTTAACTAATTACTGTTATTTGAAAATGCTAAGAGAAATGAGAGGAAGAATTAAAATGATAGTGGAAAGACGTACCGATAGCTGACAAATACTGATCCTCATAATTTTGGCTTAAAGGAAAAGAGATGGTAGAAGAGCTGCTCCCATGAACTGAATTTATGACAATAAGAGCAAGGTTTTTACCCTGGTGTAATTGTGGGTGCAATCTTGAGCATTCAAATGAAGCGCTAGCAGTTGATGCTTGTTTTGGGGTAAGTGGGTGGGAACCTTGCTCCTGTCTCTTCCTGACCCCAGTGTTTTGTTAGAGCATAGAGATGCTGTGCTGCTGAAAATTGCCAGGTCCCTTTGGAAATCCCCCTGGGAGGCCTATTTGCCGTTTCCCTTTGTTAGAATTTTTGGGTTAGGACTTTGTGACAGGTCTGGCCATCTGGAGCTATGCGGCTGAAAAAGCCATGCTATAAAAAAGCAGAGCTTTCTTACTGAGCTAGGTGTGGGTGGCGTTTTGATTTCAAATTGCTTCTATAGTTAAGTCTTAGCTAAAAGAGAACTCCACTAAATACTTCTGTGTTTGTTGTGGTAGGAGAATATCATCTTCTTTCATGAAAACCTAAAAATCAAAGGAGAGCTTATTATAAGGTATGGTAAATGACACTGCTGACACACTGACCAGCTAATTCAAAACATATGGTTTATAACTGCTTTTTAAACTACAAACTATTCTAAAATTTTACTTAGGCTCTGTAATTGTGAGGTGGCTCAAAGAGTGGTATGTGGTTTAAACCTGTAGTTGCAAATGTTGACTTTACAGAGCCCTGTCTCTTAATGTTCCTAAAAGGAAAAGAATAGAAGGAGTCTTTGTGGTCTACAGATCATTAAAATGTGTTAAACTCAAATGACCTTAAATTATTTTATGTTTGTAACAAATAGGGAATAGCATGAAATTATATTTTTTGGATTAAATAAAGTTTGAATCAAAAGACTCAAAGTTTGTTTGGTTTTTTTTTTAATTATTGTTGCAAAGATAGAAGGTGATAATAGATGGGAAGAACTGTGAGGTGTAATGGTGTGCCATGAAAGTCGACATGACAGATGAATAGATCTGTCTTTTTCTTTGTGATAAAGATCTTTGTTCAGGCTCTGACGTAAATGTGTCTAATGCTGTTTATGAAATGCCAGAAAGACAAAGAAATCATAATTATTTAAATACACTTGGTTATGCCTCCTCCAATTGAATTGTTGGAGCAGTGGTTGAAAAGTCAGAGGTAGATTTTAGAACAGTTCTACTAGGTAACTTCTGATAAGTACACATGCAAAACTTCTTTTGAAATGAGTCGACTTTTTCTTTTATCTGTAGTAGATAATATTTGATATACTTGTGAGGTATTAGGCTTTGCTGAGTTGTGTAGGAGGAAAAGATAATGTATGTCTAGCATCTCTGACTAGATTGGATAAAATCTGGATGAAAACCCACTCTCTTCTCCAACTTCAGAAGTCTCGTTGCGGTATTAGACTCTCAGTTTCTCTGTGGAGGGAGGAGAAAAGCATGATTTGGTGTTTTTAACTATGCAGTGCAGGCAGAGTTAATAAATACATCAAGCAGTAAAATACATTTTGACAGGGGCTGTTGGAAAACTAAAATTCAGGGTATTAGAAAAGATGAATGGTTACTAAGCTGATTAACTCGTAACTCAGTATATCAGCAGAGAGAATACTTTCTCTGTGCTTGATGCTGACTTCATTTTCTGGCGTGAAACTACTGCCAAGAAAGTTGTTTCAACAGTGAAATACTAGTTGATGGCTGAGACGGTTTGAAGGACAGCAGGCACAGTATGAGCCATCCAGTCTGTAAGTTTGAAAAGCATCTCAGAGTCTTACCTTCCTGCTGAAAGGCAGTTTCCTGAATCAAACCCATGGAAACCACGGCATTAGCATTATCATTCTCTCACATGGCCCATGAATGCTCTTCACCCTACTGCTTCCCCCCCTCCTTGCAAAAAGGAATGTAATGTGTGCTGGAATAAGCTTTTCTGAGTGCCACGTGTTGTACTCTTCAATTTACAAGTATATCTGCAGCAGCGTTCAACAAATATTATTCATTTCCTAAATATGTCCTGTAAGAGAGTCTGGTAAAGTGTTATTGCTACTGTAATTTGGATTCTGGACAGTAAAGTGGATGCCAGAAATTGTGTCATGGTCTCTCAGCAGCAGCAGAATACTTTTTTTTTTTTTGCTTGTTCTCCACCATGTTAGCTACATCGCAAATTGACTTTGTTGTAATGCTAAAAACATTACAGCCTGCTACTTTCTCATAAACACATTTTCACCTCCAGTTGAACTGCTGAGTTCAAATGCTTCAATCACCATAGCAGTATCAAGTTTTGAGAGATCAGTCTTAATTCGGGTTCAAGGGTATATGTATCAAAAGGATTTAATGACCTTTGATCGTGGTTGTTAAGTGGATCGCCCAACCATCTGTGCAGAGAGAAGAATTGTAATTTAGTGCCTTAGACAATGTAAGTTGGTGAGAAAAGCGATGAGAGAATTGGAGCTCTGGGTTGGTCATGCAACTAGACAGGCAGATGTGCTGCAGGAGAGAAGACAGGAGAGGGACACGAAGAGGGGGGAAATCAATGATGTGAGCATCATTGGCAGGAACTAGAGAGGGAGGGGAAGGTGTGATTATTTAGTAGTAAAGGAGCCGTCAGGTATTTCATTTACCTATTTTCCAACCTTTTCGGGATACCGCTCACTTGGTATACTGGTCTCTTGAAGCATGGCTGAGCTGGTAACATGATGCAGCCATAAAAACAAACAAGCAAAGAAAACCCAAAAAACCAAATATAAGGTGAGTCTAATACCGATGAGAGATGAGGAAGTATAAATGGTGTTGCACATGCACGTGATGATAAAATGGGGACAATGACATGCTGTCTGTAAACTTTTTTTGGGCAGAGAAGCCAGGAAGAACTGGGTGGGCTAAGGGACAGTGGTAGCAATAAGTATGAACTAATTTGAGTATATGTAGGTTTAATATTTGAAGCTTTCAAGCTGTGGCAATAGGAGCCTCTAGAAGAGGCTCTGTGTGGCTCTCACTACTTGCATGGTGTTGTCTGTGCTACCCCCAACTACTATCGTGACAAAGAGCTTGCTTATCTACAAGGGGCTATGGTTGCCTGTGAAAGCACTATAGGACTATGTTATTCAAAACAAATTCTTGATCTATTTATAGTTATCAGCTGAATGCAAAGCTCCTGAACTGTTGTAGAATAAAGAATGAATTTTCTGAAAGGTGCATTGAACCTGCAACAATTATGCATTTTATGTTGACCTGAGTTTGTTTCTATTTTTCATACATGGTTTGTTTACTGTAAATAATAAACAATATACAAACACTAAATATTTTACTAGGTGCAGTAATCTAACAAAGCTCTTGGTCTGTTGAATGGATGTTTAATTTCATATAAGAATATTCTGTGTTTGGCTATCAGATTTTTTCTTTAAGTTGTGTAATGCAAGTGTGCCTTTTTATTTGGATTTTGTTTTTATGTCTTTTTTCAGATACTACTTGCTTAAGTTTTTCCAAGGGGTTCTAATGCTCAGTTTCCAGGGTCCTTTATTCCATGAACTGAAAAATGCAGTTGAAACAAAATCAATATTACTCTTTCTCTGTCTCAAAATTACTACTAAAGAAAACTAAATATAGGTAAAACATCTGCATTTTTCCAAAATACATGTTGCTGCAGGGCAACAAAGCACATCTGGGTTCAAATTGCAGCCCACCAGTTTCAGGGTCATGATGTTCTGAGATCCATGGAAAGACAGTTTTGGTACAGGAAAGCTGTTGATTCTTACTATATTCTTTAATTTCACTTCCTGACATCACCCTTACTGGATTAAGGAACACTTCTTGGGAAACGCTTCTGCATATTTATGGAAAAGTCCACCAATGACCGAATGCTTACAATGCTCGATATTTTATAAGGTTCTGAGATTTCTTCATACTTTTCAAAGTAGAATTTGCAGCTTATGGTATTGTTAGAGTTCAGGATTCTCCTGTTTTCTTTTTCTTAAATGTCTTCAGACAGAACATGTTGTGTTCATTTATTGGTATTTTGTTCAATGAAGAATATGACATTTTGTTCAATGAAGAAAGCTACCTAAATTTCCCTGAAATTTTCTGAATTTGTTTTGAGCTTGCTGTCTTTAGGAAAAACTTGGAGATTATGCATACTTGTTCCTGGAGAAATTCCAAATAAGCCACTGAGAGAAACTATCCATTTTGTTTCTGTGGGTCTTTATATTCTGAAAAGAGAATGCTTCACAACTTACAGAACATTAGCACTTGGGTTTGGGTTTTTTTGGTTTGGTGGAGTGGGTTTTTTTGGTTTTGTTTGTTTGGGTGGGTAGGTGGGGTTTTTTTGTTTTGTTTATTTTGTTTTGTTTTGTTTTTTCATGCCTGGAAGTGAAGGACAGATTGCAGTTATTGTTGGTATTTATCTAAGTCTCAGTTGACTCTTTCTTACTTTGCAGCTTTGCTCTGTCAGATGAAGCATACAGATCTTTAAGGGACCAGGACAAAGACCAGTGCATCCTTATTACAGGAGAGAGTGGAGCTGGAAAAACAGGTAATAAGCAGTTTTGATCTTATTCAAAAACATTCGGAGTTATTCAGTCTTGCAAAGTGATGCTAGAGTCTGTAAGAGTTGAGAGATATTGGTATCTTTTTGTGTCTGGCGACGGCAGAAAATGAATGCTGTCATGCTTGTTGCTGTAGGTGTGAACTTACATAAACTGGTGTTTTTTCACATTGTCACCATGATGCAGTCCTATCGCGTGTTAATACAGTATCCTCATCAGTATGGAGAGTCATACTAAAGTACTGCTGGTTTGTGATAGAGTATTGCAGGGGCCAGAAAACTTCTAGGCTCTCCCCGTGGGAAGCATAAAGACAGAGAAAACTGAATGCTCTTGGTCTTCTAGACAGGAAAATGATCCTTTCATAATTTTGTATGTCTTTTAATAAATATATGCATTTAAACTGGATTATGCTATTTATCCAAGGAAAATAAATAATAATAGCTAATTACTTTGGAAATTTCATCAGTCTTGCATGCTGTGCTTAGCTGCAATTCCAAGAACACTGTGTTTCTCAGGCAAAGCTGAAATTGCCTTGAAAATGGCTGCTAATTTTTAAACCGGATGGTAGAAATCAAGTCAGGATTGCAAAACTGCAGAACATTTTAGGTAGACCTTAAAAAGTAAAGAAGCCAATTGTTTTCTGAAATAACAATTTAAAACTGAGGTGACTTGCAAAAGAGACAGCAGGTAGGAACGCATACATCTATTTCCATGTAATTTAAGAGATTTTTCCTTTGAATCTGAGAAAACGTGGAGCTTTGTATCCTTATACTGAGCAAGACTTGAAGTGGGTAGCAAGAAGTCGCTTTCCAAGCCTTTTGTGAAAATGTAAAGTGTAGGCTTCATCTTTGTTTTTCTTTGTCTGATTAGTGGCATCCAATGGAGAGGTCTTGGGATCTTGTAATAGAATCCTTTTTTTCAGTTCAGTAATGTAAAAATGCATGTGTGTCCAGTAAGAGTGTATATAAAAATAATGAAGTTCTTATGAATATGATTGTTAGAGATTCTGTCGAGGACTTCAGACTTTAGAAAGGAGTTCTGTACTGGTGTTGTTTAATCTCTTGATTTCCTCAAGAACTGTGAATTACCAAGCACCTCATACAACTGAGGTCCAGCTTTTATTCATTTATTTGTTCAGTTGAAAGGTGTAGTAGTGGTCGAGTTTCTGAACTTCTCTATTTGTAGGGGACGTTCTGATAGATTTAGATTTGTACGGAGATTTTGACTGTTCTGTAATTTTCATAACCATACAGGACGTAACATGAATTATTCCTTCTTTATAAAGGTAAGTACAGAATAATATGGGGGTTGAAATTCAAGTCAATAATTCATTCAGAATCTGTGCTATTCTGTCTGTATACATTTGATGTAACTATTGTTGCTGAAATGGGGCTA
>VFFE01007789.1:411669-427842 GCA_008921705.1 Burhinus oedicnemus | reverse complement strand
GAGAAAAAAAAAAAAGAAAAGAAATTAGGATGTGACAGTCTGTGACCGGATGAAAACATAATTACAGTGCAGCTGGATTCTTTAATTTTCTGGCACTGGTGGCTTTAATGTCAGCAACCACGTGCCTAGCAACTGGTGTGCTTAGCAAGTTGATCTTTTTGCATGATCTTGCTTTCCAACCATATGTATACATTTTTTTTGTTAAAATTGCTACTTCAAGTTCTCAGTTTTTTCTATGATGTTTCAAACTCTGTTTACAACTTTACTTTTAATATAAACATTTGTTATGTTACATTTTTGCTTCTATTCTTTATAATAAACTGGTTCAATTCAGGCTTTTTTAGCTTGAAACTGAATATGAAATTGACAGGAATTGACAATTGGCCAAAACAAAAATAAAAAAAAAATTGAAGATGGACTTGGGAGATTCAGAAGTGTGAGTGCTCATCATAGTTTCTCCTGCTAAAATCAGAAGACTGAATGCAACTTTGTAATTTGCTCACTTGTGTGCAGAAGAGTAATATCGTGAGATGTGTAAAGTAGATAACAGAAGACAAATCAATACACTGGGAAAATGGTGCATTGTGAGTAAAAGCAAATGGATGAAAGCCTGGGGCATTGTGACACTCAAGAGCAGCTTTTTTTCCACACGGGAGACTTCTCTCCCCTTCCCTTCTGATTCTCGAGCATTGATGATATTGTTCCACATGGCTATGAATGCTCCTTCTGCAGCTGTCGTTGCCCATGCTTGTGATCTGAGCAGAGGATCTTCATCACAAGGTCAGGGCCAAAATTTGAGGCACTGTAGAAAATTTTTTTGGATAGAAAGAGTAGAAAAAATGCAACTATTAGAGATGTCGTACTACAGAAAGGAGGAGGAGGAGGCAGCGAAGAGACAAGAGGTGCTGTTTGCAAACAGAAGTCTTTCCAGGACAAAGTGTAACCAACTACTATTTTGCCTTTCAAGTCCTTGCTTATAAACACAAAGCTAAAAATACTTTTGGAAACATCCAGCTGGCCCAGTCCTTAGGAAATTAAAATTTAATTATCTGCTTTAATTTTTTATCTCAGAAATTTGAATCAGCTCAGAATTAACTTCAAACAAGAAAGTACAAGTACTGTCCTGTCTGGCCTGCCTCAGTTGGCAGCAAGGAGAAGAGTAGATTTTAAATAGAGTGAAGCCAATCTTGACAAAATACCCAGTAAATTAGAAAATATATTTGAGGGAGTCAGTGTAAAGTGCTTGTTTTTTATGTTCTGTAATTAAAATCAAAAGAGAAAGAAAAAAAACTCTTCCTAAATGCAGCGAATAAGGAACAAGGCTTCTCTTTTCAATAAGTTGTTTTTGTCCTCTGTCAAGTAAGCACCGGAGGGTGATGAGATCATTTCTGTGCATGGTTTGTGGAATTTGTTTGAGTTACTACCAGCAGTTTTTATCTTTCTAAACTTCCTTGCCAATGTGAGCTGCACTGCTTCTGCCTTTTCTACACAGTATGGGTCGGTCCAGTTTGTCACTGTTAAACATAGCTGTTACTACGTTAAACACTTGTCATATAAATTAAAATGATGCAAAGACCAGAGCGATCTTCTGTGATGTGAAAAAGTCAAACAGAAGTCAAGGAAACACACTGCGGCAGTACAGCTAAAAATGAAATCGCTTTTGCAGTGACAGTCTGTTAATTGTTGCCTCTGGTCTCCTGAGTTACAAGGATAAGAGTTCAGTGGGAAAAATCCATCACTTTTACAAGGCAGGCACACGCTTAGGGACAGACACCCCATGATTACTAACAGTAATTGTTGCCAGACAGTCCTTAAAGCCAAACTGAGCGGCTATCCTTCAACAGCCTTGATTCACTCTCTGAGAAGATTTTACACTGAGAAAATAAGTCTGCGTGGAAGATAATTTCTTCCTTTGTTCTTACGTTAATAAGCATGGTAATACCCGCATGGCCACAAGTATTGTTTCGTGTTGGTCTTCTGGTGAAATTTTGTATAACGTGCTTTTTCTTGATACAACCTTAGAAACTGAGCAAATTACTGGGTCGCATTACAAACCTGATTAAAGCTATTCTCATGAAAATCTCTGGCTGTGATAGTGCTATTGTCTTAGAAGCTTTGAATCATTTTCTGTTTTTCAAAGTTTGATGGAGTGTACAGGAGGTTGCCAGATTGCTCTTTTAGCCTATAAAAATGGCCAACTAATTTCTTTAAAAATGTCTTGAGTAGTTTTTCTTAAACAGAAGTTATAGTCTTAAAATATGTTGCTTTCACAGGGAAAATACATGGATATTGAGTTTGATTTCAAGGGTGACCCACTTGGAGGAGTTATAAGTAACTGTGAGTATTACTTTTGGTATCAGTATATTAACACCTTAAAATGTTTTGTTCAAAAAGGAAGATGGTTAAATTATGGAAAAGATCAGCTGCATTTGTCTAATTGAATCTCTCTCCATTATGAGCTAAATTCTGCTTTTTAATTTTATTGTTTTGATGCTGAATAGTGTACCTTAGAGTAAGTGAAAACAGCAAGCATTGAATAATGAATGTCCTGTATTGTTTAAAAGGTACTGACTAATGTGTGTGGGTTCCTGTATTGTCTCTGAAGCTGGTAGCAGATGCATAAGGGTATCTGAGGCTCTTTGTATACTTGAATCCCCCAGATCCAGTTGTGCTACTTGATTTGATGGGTCATGTATTTAAGGTAGATGATGTCTGAGATATGCTGGTTTGTAATTCGTAAGAGTGATACAAAGTATGCTGGAGATCACCATGAGGTGGGTATGTTTATTTGGAATCAAAGTGTTCCGTACTAACTTTAACACACCTCACTGTAGGAAGAGGCCTATGGTGAGAGAGGATGAACAGCTGTTGAGTTTAGGTAGGCAAAGGTGGCCTCAGAAGTTGTTACTTGACATGAGGATGCTGCTACGAAATCTGTAGCAATTCAGAAATTTTAACCAGCTCTCTGTTGGGAAGAAAGAGGCTGGGAACTGAATGCCAGCCCAGGATGCTTTGACTTGCTTTCCTTTCAAGAGTTTAAATGCAGCCTTTAAAAGAAATTGCTCTTCTGTGCTATATAAAGCTCTGTTTGTTTGCTTTTCTTATTTTTGAAAAGGGATGGAGGAGGGCAGTGAGTGACTATACTAGGTGTCACTGACCTAGCCTTGACCTCTCTTCCAACTCAGCCAAATTCATCGCTGTTTCTAAAGACTGACTTTTGACTCCATTGGCGTTTTACTGCTTGTGAAATAATGAGAATCATCCAAGGTGAAATGAACTCTCCATATATAATATAAACATTTTAAAACATTGTGAAGGTTTTTATGCATAAATAATAGGTTTTGGGGTTTTTTCATAGGACAAACGTTTTTTCTGGACCAGGTGACCTTTTGGAACTGTGCATGAAAGAGCATGACTTTTGTGGCAGGGTAGATCTTGAAACTCAAAGCAGTCACTGTTTAAGTGTTTACAGCTATTAACTTTGACATTTGGTAGTCAACGAAATTAGAGGCCAAATGTACTCAGTGTATCAATCAATAATTAAATGTGAACAAAAAGGTTCTAGCAGGCTAGCTGTGTTGTTTGTTTCTTTTTATTACACATCCAAAATAAATACATAAAAATGAGCCCTCTTTTGTAAAGTGGACATTCAATAGTTTGTCTTTGAAAATACTGTGCTGAGTCATCTGATTAAAATATTGTCTCAAATCAAAAGGGGATCCAAATAGTTACTCTGTAGTTTATCTGCCTTATAAATCTTTGCATGCTGTAATTATAACATTAGATGTAATTATAATGATGTGATGGCATAGGTAATCAAGGGCAGACATATTTTTAGATTTTCCTAAAAGATGCCTATTTTAGGCATTCTCCTCGTCTTCTCACATTAAATAAATATCTAATAGGAAGAAGATTAATTTAAATTTAAAAATGAAGACCTTATGTGTAAGCCCTGACATGGAAAAGATGTTACTTGTTGAACTGTGAAACACCCCATACTTGACAGGGTATGTCACAAATAAATACTGAGTTCCTGTAGCTGTGTGTCAATGTATCTCATCTTTGATTTAATGTTCCCAAAATTTGATAGTCCATCCATCTGTCTTTAAAGAGAGTTTGAATTCTGTACAGTTCTAAAGCAAGTTTATTGTCCTGCCTTAGATATCTTCCACACATCTCCAGCATTGCATTGCAACAGAAATGTTTCTGTTGTTGAGGTATCACTACTCTGGAGATATCAGGGGCTTAAATTCTATTACACCACTTACAATTTACTCTGGTTTTAGTCAAATTTAGGATTTGTCATCTTAATTCATTAAGTAGGAAGTCAACTAGTGCTGAAGTTTCTGATCCTTAAAAAGGAAAGTATGATTACTTTGTTCATAAATATGCTTTGCTTTCTGACCATCTGTTGGTTTGGTGTTAACAGAATGTGAAGATGATATGATAATACTTTGATTAAACTTTAATAGTTGTATCTGATGAGCTCAATTTCCGAACACCAATGAAGTTAGCGGGATTTTTGGATCACAGCCTTTGTCACCAAACTGTATTTCATACTGTGAGTGGCTGCAAGCAGACACGGTGAACATCTAGTTTGTTTTGGTGGCAAGAAGGGTAATGAAAACAAGCTACTAATTTTATCAGACTGGGGAAGACAAGCAGAGACCCATTAGGCTAAAAAGTCTTGTTTGAAATGGTCTGGTCTGTCCTACTCTGAAATGCTAAGAAGCTCTGTGAAAGGCTAGTCAGTCTGCCTGTGACGCTTCATGTAGCAGCTGATGCTATTCTGACCTTCCCTTGGCCCATTCTCTGGTGCCCTTCATTGTGCTCTTACTTCTTAATGACAGGGGTTAACCTACAAGTGAACCTTTCAGGGGATGGAGCTAGAGGGTAAAATTATCACGACAATGCACACTGCATGTCTGTCCTGTCCAGGTTGCAGTGAATGGTATGTTCCCTTCATTGCAGTGAACGGTTCATTGCAGTGAACTGGTATGTTCCCAAACTGAAGATAATTTTATGTTTGAACAGCATAAAATACATATAGACTCATTATATTACATAGCTGCTCAGAGCTTCTCAGTGCACTCATTTGTAAGGCATTTGACATATTGCTATATCATGATGTACAGTCATAAAAAGAAACTGAGAGTGGAAAATTAGAGATGACTGTGGATTTATGTGATCTTTAAGTATATTACTTCAGTCAGGACTTTTTTCCCGTTAGACTACAAAAGAAAAATGATTTCAGGTAGCATGTGTTGTACTTGTTTGATCCTACGTCAGCAGCAACTGAGACGTGGGGGTGAGCAGAAGGGTGAAGAAGGACTGAGAGGCTGAGGTAAGCCTGAGTCATTTGAATCCTCTGTTTTTGTTAGTTTTCTGTGAAGGTCCCAGCTGGTTTTCCTAACGGGTAGGAGATGCTGGAATCCATGTAAGGTGAGGCGCATAGTCCTGCTGCTAGCTAACAATCAGCCCATCCATTCATGAGCTGACCTGATTCACGTGCATGGGATTAGGAAGCCCAAGTTCCTCCTGTGAGCTCTTCTGAACACTAAACCCTTGCTGTACTGTCACCTGTGACTGTAGATATCCCATCCCTGTTTTGCAACAAACACCAGTCCCTGCTTAAAGTTATGCTGCGGCTCTAAAATGCATTTGCAAACAGGTAAATTGCATTTACGTTTTCTCTCGCTGAATTGAGTATGAGGGGTATCTGCTCTTTCTGTCCCCACATGGGGTGTTTACGGTTGCTGCTGATGCAGTGAATGCTTGTCAGCACTTACGCGCTCAGAGGGTTTTTTCCAGAGCACTTGTGAAGGGAGACAGTTGGCACGTTGGGTCATTAGCTCCTTTCACCTGGGTGTAATATTGTGGACATAAATTACAAAAAACATCAGTACTTTTCTTAGCTTTCCATTTATTATAACTACCATGGTAGTGGGGATGGGAGCCGGAGAAAGGTAGAAGAGAAACTACTATTCGTCTGTAATTACAGAATAATATGTGTTTTATGTAAAAATGGGTATGTTTGTTTTTAAAGTAATAGGTACTAATTGCAATAACTTGTACAGCTCTAAAATATGACTCTCTATCCACAGACACTGCATCTGTTTTGTACTCCAGGTGATGTTTGTGTGCACACTTGGTTCATTAGTTTTGTGACTGGTTTTGTGTACACTAAATTTTATGGCTGAAATGGTTTTGCATAATACAGTCCAAAATATTTCATACTTGCCATTGTTTAGACCTTTTCAAAAGTAGAGATCTTACAATATCTTTCCCAGAATGTTTAATAAGTCTTAAATGTTCTATCTCTTTAATATTTAATAAGTCTTAAATTTTCACGTTTCACCTGGGATTTCCTGCTGAAAGATACCTAGCTTTTTAGCATTAGGTGATCTTTCCTAATCTGCCTAAGTCTTTCAGGGATTTAACGATTAACGAGAAGACAACAGTGGTGCAGGTGAAGTACAGTATATGTAATGCCTGCTTTTGAAAAGCCGTTTTTAACTGGCACAGTGTACTTAAAGTCCAAATAACAAGTGATTAAGAAAGGGCCTTGTTTTGCCATCTCTTCCAACAACAACATGAAAGAAACCTATGTTGTTTATTGAAAGCAAGAATTTTTTTGAGTCACCGAAGTGACAGTGATAACTTTAGAACTTGTTCTTTACAACTTGTTTGATCATTTTGAAAGGCCAAAGTAATTACCCACTTACTGAGAAATCAACAACTTGGGCTGTTCATTTTAGTTATGTGATTGCTGTTAGTAATCTCCTTTGCTCAGGGAAATATTACACAGATTTTACAATTAGGCATTATGGAAAGAGATACTCGTTCTTGTTGGTTTTTTGTTTTTTGGGTTTTGTTGTTGTTTGTTTGGGGTTTTTTGTGGGGTTTTTTTGTTTGTTTGTTTTTTGAATCTTAACTTGTTCCAACATCTCCCTTGGTGTTTCAGTTAGTACAGTTATCACAATTTAGGCAATTGCCTTGCCTAAATTATGAAGTGTTAAAAAAAAAAAAATCCACAACAAACAATACTAAATATTTTGATTAGCTCATTTTTAAACATCATTTATCATTTGATTAATCAGGATTTTAACACTCTTGAAATTGTGCAATCATTGTATTTTCACTGCACATACTGCCCAGATAGTATTTTTTGTTTGATACAATTATGGATCATTTTATTCAAGAGAACATTGTTCGTAACTTGGTGGGGATAATGGGAAAAAGTTCCTGAGAAACCAGTACTGTATTTTCTTTTTCATCAGTGACTTTTTTTGATGATAGCTGAACAATCAAGGTAGGAAAACGTAAAACACAACGTGGTGTAGAAATAAGATTCCGTGACTAGAAAATGTTCTGTAACTTTGGCTGAATAGCTAACAAAGCCCTTGGTCATGGCCTGCTAAAGAAAATATGACTAAAATAAACTTTTCCTGAATTATTCAGAATGTAACAAGGTAGTGTCGTTTTTTGTTTGTAGTGTTTACTTATTCCTTTGTTGAATGTTGATTCAATTTCTAGTGTACTTAGAGAAATACAAAGATCCTAAATTTGTCTGCATCAGTCAAGTTCATGGGTCAAGTAACTGAAAAGAAATCCTGTAAATTTGTACATCAGCATTTGCAGGAGTATTCAGCATATTGAGTTCAGTCGAGTGGTTTAGCAGGATGCATACACAGGTCTCTTGCATTTAAACCAGTGTTATCTAGGAATAACAAATAATGTTCAGAATCTGAGGAATGTAGCTGGATTTTGAGTCATCTGAATCAATGGATATTCAAACAATATGATTTAAGAAGTCTTTCCAGGTTGGACCTTTCCAAAGCAATTTAATTTTTACAGTTGCTTTGATATAGGCAACATACTGAATGCTTCAGTTCAAGCAGCATTGTTAGATAATGCAGAAAGAATACCTAATCCATAAAGTCCATAAATATATCCTATGTAGTTCTGTATGTTCTCTCTAGATAATTCTGTATAGTCCCTATACATAATTTATATAGACTATATAACAAAATGTAGTATTTATGGAACTTTGGGTTTTTTGCTTGTGTGAGTTTTCATATAGATAAGCACCACCTGTCCACACATGCCACCGTAAACAGAAATGCGTGCAGAAACCTGATGTGCATCTTTGTGTCTTCTCTTTTGACTGTTCGATCCACAGAATTTCTAATCATGTGAGAGTTAACACAAAAGTTACTGGCTGTGCAGTAATTCCTTCAAGGAAAATATATTTGGTTGATTTATTAAAATGCTAATTAGGTCAAACAAAGGAAGGTTTTCTTAAGAGTAGGGCAGATGGTCTGGATCTTTTCTACCAGTCTGATTTCAGTCTGCATGTGGGCATAAAAGAAAAACAGCAGAGAATGAATACAGCTTTGAAAAGAATTGGTAACAGCTGCTTTGTTAAGGTAAATACCTGATTTTCTGTCTGTAACTGCTTTCTGGAGCCTTCTTCCTCAATTATGAAGACTAACAGAATACGGACTGTAGAGACTTTGGAAAGCTGACTGTTAATTAGTTAACCTCCTTGCTTCTAAAAACACATAAATAAGATAAATTGCAGTGAAAAATCTAAGACAGTTATCCTTCTAACATAACTCATTTGACATACGCTCAAGAAACTGCTAAATCTGCTGAAGGCATGTATGTAATTAGAAGCCTTACATATAATATTTTGCCAGGATATGTAGCTGAGTTTTTATGGCAGCGTTTGAGTAGATTTATACATAGAATGGGTTTAAACCCAAATAAGCCAAACTGCTTTACAAACTGCATTGCTTCAATACCCTTTGAAAATACAGCCATTTCCTGAAGTGTGTGTAGCCACTGCGGGAGCTGAAGTTGTTTATTTCTTTGAGATTAAATTTGGCTGCGATCCATTTCAACACTTCACTGGAGAACCTTCACAGCCAGCGTGACTCTGAACTGCCTGGCACTCACCTTGCCTTTCTCAGCCCAAGTATTAACACTTGGATGGTGGACCAGCCTCTCCCTTGGAGTTACGAATATAAAACTAGAGAGGATTGACTGTCTGTTAGTTAGGTACAGGATGACTGAGTTTGGACCACAGCTCAAGGAGGGGAGCCCCAACCTTAGATGAACTCCGAGAGGTTGCATGCTAGGCTGCTGGCGAGAGCTACGCCTTCTGATGTGTGCCTTTCTGACATAGCATCAAATGGCAGATGTTAGTCATCTGTCATCTAAAAAAACAAGAGAGACGAAAAAAAAGACAATAACATGGAAAAAACCAAAAGTGGGAATCTGTAACCTGCCCCTTCCTAATGTAAAGATGAGCTGCTGGCAATATGGGACAGCCACCTGTTTGTTTGGGTTTATCTGTACTTTGTCACCCGGCATGTGCAAAACTTCCTGGTGCTGAAGCAGGGCCACTGTGGAAGGAAAGAGACTGTGGGGTTATGGAGTTATAAAAACACAATTGTCTGTTCAAGCAAGACTAAAGTTCTGACCTGGTCACACAACACTTTCCATGGTGAAGAGTTAGTTGTCTTCATACAGTCTTCACCCTCTCAGATGCTCTGGTCGTTGGGAGCTCCGTGCACTGTCACCTGCTGCGCTCGTTACAGTTCTTTCAGGCAATTGCATGTTCATGGAATAACATAGTTCAGACGGTCTGTAAAGTATTTGAAAGTTGTCCTACTATAAGCCAACCAGAAGATTAATAATACTGTCTGAATTTTGTCATTGTTGTCACTGGCTAATTATTAGAGTGGAAATTTTTGAATCTGTCTTGCTGTAGTTTATTTGGAGGAGGGCCTCCTAAGGCTTGTATAATTTTGTGGGTTGAAGTTTGATCTTTGGTTCTTACTCCCTGGGAAGGGCTTTAGGCTTAGTTAAGTACAGCGGGTAACGCAGGCACAACATGCTGCCTGTACCTAGCAAAAATATGAACACACTCTATTGCACTCCTCCTTGCTCCTCTGTTCACGGAGCGAAGCCCAGGGCAGACGCTCCCCCTCCGGCTAAGCCCTGGTGTGCCAGAAAGCCAGTGGAGCCCGGGGGCTGCAGCCCGGCACAGGGGCACCCGCACTCCGGCTGCTCCTCCATGGTGGGGCTGGAGGGGGGTTTGCAGTACAAAGGCAGCTGGACTGAGCACTGCCTCTCACTTTCCGGGTTGCCAAAACTAACAGGCTCAGTTTCAGCAGAAATGGAAATCTGAGAAAAGGTATAGTACAATACATGTTGGATAGTATAGTAGCTAGGCAGGGGAAGTGTTCAGCAACCCCACGTGTCCTTAAATAGATTGGTGTTCCCTGTGTTTTACCTTCGTGAAACCTGATCTCAACTTTGTGGCAGCTCTTCTGAAGAGTGACATCCAACCTCTGGTAATTTCCCCTTTGGGGCTTTCTTCTTGCATGGGCACAGCTTAGAGAGGACTTAACGCCAGTCAGTGTGGTATGGTGGGTACGTGGTGGTAGGTGCATGGGAGAACTCCTTTGCTGTGCACTTGGAATGAGGCACTGAATGTCTCTATCTTCATGTCACTGGAAATATGTAGCTCAAGAGAAACTGTATACTGGGAACTGTGGGTTTGCTATGTGGAAAAATGGTGTGGGGCCCTCGTGTGCCACTGAGCAAAGAAGGAATAACATTTTTTTTGTACAAAGGCAGCGAGTGACACTGATACCTGTCCAGAGTTTCTCTTATTGCATCCCTCTCCCCTCTCCTGGAGTACTGGGGACACAGTGGAGCACAGGCTGAACCTTTTTATTGTCACCTCCATAGTAAATGTGATGTAGAGTCTGCAGTGTTGCAGTGTGTTACAAGTCAGCCCGCTTCTGCTGCCTGCCCGGATTCCTATCCTTATTGTTAAGGCTTAGAAAAGTGCCCATCACTAATGGTGGTGGACAAAGCAATCTTCTTGTTAAACTACTCAATCAGTGCAGTGACGCTTTTCAAAGCGCTGCTTTTCCATTTCACTTTAAATGTCTTATGATGGAGCTTCTGTCAGTCCCATTGGGAATTATTTCAGTCCGGTGCACTTGAGGATCACAAAGTGTTACATGATTATTCAGTTTAAATCCTTCCTTTATTTGGCTTCCCCCTTTCATTTACCCATCTTTCACATGCCTAGCCTTTTAATGTTTCAGTTCTTTTCAGACCTTCACTGATGCAGTCATTCTTACCAAACCTTAATTTTGTGGTTGTACTGTATATCGGTTGACAGCTTTTGAGCACATTGCCTCCTTGGTCTGAGTTTTCTTTGCAGCTGATAGATTGCAGCATTTAGAAGTGTACTGGGCTTACAGGTTGCTCAAATAACTTATTTGAGAAATATGTACTAATGTGATACATTGTGATACATTGTTTGTACCTACCATTTATCATCATCTAATTGGATGATGATGATAAAAAGCAATGAAATAGAAAACAATGGGGTATTATATTCATATTAAAGTGTTTTGCTCCAACAATCTTTTGCTGACCTGTGAGATTTTGTTGTTTGTTTAGATCTGCTAGAGAAGTCTCGTGTTGTTAAGCAGCCAAGAGGTGAAAGGAACTTTCACATTTTCTATCAGATACTGTCCGGTGCCTCGGAAGACTTCCTCTGTAAGTGTTGCCCTTGTGCCATTTTCAGATAGGAGTCGTCTTTATATTTAATGTGCTGTTCCATGCACATCATCTTTTGTGGGAAATGTGATATTGATTCATTTTTCAAATTATTGGTGGTAGTGGCAGTAGTAAAATATATGGTTTAGTATTATCCAAATATCTGAGTGAGAACTGGCTCTGCAATGTATTATAAACAAAGAAGAAAGCCTATTCTTATTCAGAAGGCTTGTAATTAAAATATTCTTAAAGAAAACTTAATCCTACTAATAACAGCGGTTCTTGACAATACCGGTTCTGGGATAAAAGAGCTACTAACACAAATGCTGTTACTAATGATATTTTATTTGATATATTAGGCAAACTCAAACTGGAGCGGGACTTCAGCAGATACAACTACCTAGGCCTTGATTCTGCCAAAGTGAATGGAGTGGATGATGCTGCAAACTTCAGAACAGTTAGGGTAAGAAGTAACAGGGGCTGGGTGTAAACCGCAAAAGGGCTCAGTAGTAATTCAGCATTCTTATGCCCTCAGTCTGGCCATTTGCCCTGGGCTGGGAGGGTCATCTTTTCTGAGTCATTTTCAGAGTGCTCCATGCTCTTCGTCCAAGGGTATGGTGTGTTTGCATAGGGAAGCTTGGCTACAACTGGCAAATATAAAGAAACAAGTTTCTGGAGTATTCTAGTGGGAATACAAAGAAGACCCCAAAAAAACCCAAAAATACCCACCACCACCACCACCAACAACAACAAAAAAAAAAAGAAGGGAAAAACCCCCAAAGCCCAGACCCCTTGATCCGATCATGGAAAAGGTTGTATTGTGTGGTTGCTTATGATGGCAGTGACTGAGCTTCATGAACCAGCTGATGCTGACCAAGTTGAAAGAAAAACAGGGCTAGGATGGTTCTCAAGATGATTTACTGTGATGTTTTTGCTTGATTGTATTTGGGGACAGGAAGAATACAGGTCCCTGTTACCCAGTGTATGCACATTTAGATTCAAAAAGTTACTGGCTTTTAGAGCAACACAGTGGACTGAGAAGACAGCAGTACCTGTTTGCTTGACTGTGAAAAATTGGGTTGGGTTATAAACTAAATTCAGTGGCTAAAAAAAAAAAAAAAAGTGCTGCATTTTAGAAACCCATAAACTGAATGAATCCTAGAAGTGGACTGGACTGACATGCCAGCTGAATTACCAGATCTTCTTTAACCTGTGTTTTATATTAAAAAGCTTACTTATCTAAGCGTAATAATTATATCATGTTCTTTTTGTAGCAAAAGTGTTCATAAAACACTTCCAATTTATGCTAATGGTGAATATTGCAAATATGATCTGTTTAAATGTAGATTCTTTTATCTCATAATTTTACCTGTCCCCTTTACAGAACGCAATGCAGATTGTCGGTTTTATGGATCATGAAACACAGTCTGTTTTTGAGGTGGTGGCCGCTGTTCTGAAATTGGGAAATATTGAATTTAAGCCTGAATCTCGTGTGAATGGCTTAGATGAAAGTAAAATCAAAGATAAAAATGGTAAGATGAGATTACTGACAGGAGGAAAAACACCAATTTGTCTGAAGTCATTACTAATTTTGTCATTTCTGTAGACATACAATATCCTTACAGATGAATTAAATTAGATTGTTTCCAAAACTCACCCATAGGCAAATATGGGTTGAATTCTGTGCCATTTCAGTCACTCTGTTTGAAATTCCAAAAATGATTATTTTCTTTTTTCCTACTTTATTAACACTTTTTCTTCTGAAATGTTAAATGCTACCATGCATTTCTGTAACTGCTTGGTTATTCTGCAGTGGAGGCTTTTAGGTCTTTTGTAGTAGGCTATCTCTGTCTGTAATATCAGATTCATTTGGTCATGTTTGTGCAGTTGATACATTTTGAAAGTTCAATGATTTTCATTTGAAAGTTTTTCATCATGAAGGCTAATCTGTGATACATGGAAGAAAAGTTTCTTCACAAAAATAACCAAATAGAAAGTGCTTTCAAAACTAATAACTCTGTTTCCTCATGCTGTGCGTTTTTTTAAAAACTTTGCTTGGCAGGTTAGTGGGGAGAAAGTGTGGATGGGGGTCACCTCTGTTGAAGAAAACCTGTTTTGGGGAAATGCTGAACTACTTAAAAGCTGATAGTTTGGGGGAAGAAAAAGCAACAATACAAAAGGATTCGTTACATTTACACTGTCCTTTTTCATGCTAGAACTCAAGGAAATCTGCGAGTTGACAGGTATAGACCAGTCCGTATTGGAAAGAGCTTTCAGCTTCCGGACGGTTGAAGCCAAGCAAGAGAAAGTTTCAACAACACTAAATGTGGCTCAGGTAAAAAGAGGTCCTCGTTTTAAAGGAAAGAATCATTTCAAATGGCAATTTATTCTACGTGACTAAATCATAACTGCCCAAATAAAAACTGCAATAGGCTGTACTGAATAAAACATATCACTAACATAAATGTGTTTTTTCTTCAGCTGTTTCTGAGTGTTCAAATATACTGGATGTTCTGGTTTTTATGTGTGAATTACCTCAAAAAGATGCAGGATAGGAAAATGTTGCAGAGAATGAAAAAATGAAACAGTTCTGCACAAAACGCATGTTGAAAGTATTGTGGCAGACTGTTTTCATTTAGAGCAACTGGTGTAGTTTCATGTGAGTTGTATGCCCCAGGCTGCTGAAAAACGTTTGCTGCCAGTTTATCTTTCTGTAATGCTGTAGAGCCAGTGTGATTGCCACCTGTGTCTCATCAGCTCAGGCTAGCAGAAATGTCATTTTCCTAACCGCAGCTGCTCAAGTCCCTTTGCTTAGGATTAGGATGGGGGGATGTGAGTCTTTAGAGGATATCCAGATGAGCAGGAAGGGAGTCGAAGTGCCCTGATTATGGCTGCTGTTCCAGCCAGACCACAGCCTGGAAGGCAGAGAGATGCACCAGCAAGCCGCCCATGCCGCCAAAGTGTCCTGGCACCCCTGGTCTGGCCCCGGTGCCTGCTTAGGCAGAGGCACTGCTGCCTGAACCATTCTCGGTCTCTTTGGGATTAGCCCAGCATTTGTAACATTTTTCTTCTTTCTTCTGTTTAGGCTTATTACGCCCGTGATGCTCTGGCAAAGAATTTGTACAGTCGACTGTTTTCTTGGCTTGTTACCAGAATCAATGAGAGCATTAAGGTATTGTTGTTTTGTGCCTGTAAAAAAATCAATAGAAATCCTTTAAATTAAAGTGGACAGTAAAACTGTATTTGCCAATTTCATTTTTCATGGTTGTACAGTGTTACACATGGTGTAGGTGAATAACTGTATCACAGCTGAACAAATTGCTGTCTGCTCTGTTTTTAAGCTTATGAAAATAGTCATGTTAAGTGTATTTTGGGAAACCATACTTAACATTTTAGTTTACAGAATTTGACACCCTACTTGTAAGATACATTAGTTTTCTTGATTTCCAAGTATGAAATGTACAGATGACTGACTCAATGTTTAATTTTTTTTTTGAAGGCACAAACAAAAGTGAGAAAGAAGGTAATGGGGGTGCTGGACATCTATGGCTTTGAAATCTTTGAGGTAAGACCTTTGTAATGGTAAATATCGAATGTGAGAGCTGTTATTAAAGCTTAAGAGGGTAGTTCATGAATGTGTAATCAGAATACATGTAATTTGAATCAAGCGTGTCATTTCTGACAAAAAAACGCTAGAAAAGTAAGCTAAAGAGAGATGTCTTAGCATGTCTGGCAAATGAAACAAAAATTTATGAAAGGCCAACTTGTGTTTTTACACCATAGGTAAATAAATATTTATGATGGGTAAACTAAATATATTTTGTTGTGACATACATTCTGAGGATAAGAGAAATTCTGGCAGTGTCAGTTCTGCCCTGAGGCATTTTGTGGATGCCTTTGAACGAGCTTTGTATCTTCTAAAAAACAACAAAAACTATACATTTTTTCCTGTCAAAATTAAATAAGGAATTATATTCCATTTCATCTCAGTTCACTTAGATAAATATTCTGTACAGATTCCTAGCTAACGATCTGTAGCTCACTGCTGTTTGTTTATGATAGTATTTTTAGACTGGTGGTATTCTGAAACAAAAACAATAAATGGTGAATTTTTAATTGGGTTAGAGAACACCAGGGAGAGGGAGTTTTCATAAATCTTAATCTGACAGTTTATTTTAAGAGATTTATAGATCTCGGCTGGAGACCATATATAATGTTTAAACTAGAAACTCAACTGGGGAGAAAAATCAGTAGAAACCTTGCAATCCTTACTCACTTCCCTACATCCTTCATGAAGATCCAGGGAGTGTGTTTAATCTGCGTAGAAGATGGGAATAATCCAGACAAGAATAATTACATGTGGGAGGGCGGTGTAAGTTTTATTTCAGAAGCATAACATCAAAGTATGTGCAAATCAAAATACCCCTATGAAGAGGAGAAACAAAGCTGATGCTTGCTTCGAGGGTTTACTAAGCTAGACTGTATTGTTTGCATTAAACATAAGAGCATATTTATGAAAATATATTGCAAGAGGTCAGGTGGCTGAATGCAGTCCTTCGTGCCAGATCCCCCTCTCCCCTCTCC
>VFFE01007789.1:231024-411156 GCA_008921705.1 Burhinus oedicnemus | reverse complement strand
TTATAATTTAAGTATTTAGAGAGGCTTGTTTTGCAAAACACAGGTTTATGAAGTAAATCCCATTGGCTGGCTGTTTTCAACAGAGGAAATATTTGAAATGCTGGAGCAAATATACACAAATGCTCTGCTTCCGTTTGGGAGAGTAACGTTTTGCCCTACAGCAGCTATTCTGTCTTTTAGAGGAATGGGTAAGATTATATAGTAGGTTCTTGCCTATTTGTAACTCCTGTTGTTCCAGGACTGTAATTTATCAGGTTGAGTTTGTTGAAGTGATTGTACCTGGGTTTCCCCATGGATCACACGTGCATTGTGTGCACGGAATTCACTGTAGTTTCTTGCCCTTTTAACTCCAAATTTGGTTTAGACCTGTGTGTCTCGACACCACAGCTGAGGGCAAGACGGATTTCAGAGCGCCTGGTTCTCTACCAGCGCCAGTAGCATGGATAAGGACTGAAGTTGGTTGTGCTACGCAAATATGGAAAACAGATAATCCCCGATTGCTTCCACTAGATACACTGAAACATAGTTTGATTACCTATATGTGGAATATTTATAGTTAAATGATACGCCTTTCTGATTCTTTGCCTCCAGAGATATATACACAAAAGCACAGAGCTTATTCTAGTTTACAGGAGATATTTTTCAATTAAGTTTGATTGCTCAAATGGTTTTATATGTAAACAGAAAGGTAAGGGATAAATATTGATAACATATCTTCACTAAGTTTTGCAGAAAATTAAAAAAATTGTTATAACACGGTCACATGTAGCTCATTGCTTTCTAAGATAAAAAGTATCTTTTTTTCATTTTCTTTAAATGCACTTTGCTGATTTTCATTTTCTAGCATTTATATTTCTTAGTTTCACCTCATAAACTCATATGCTTCTGTGGTCATACATAAAAATCCCTATCCCCAGACACCACAGTAGGATATAAATTAAACTTGCTGGTTGGTTTCCCCATTCATCTCAGTGAAGTGAGTATGTTGGTCTATTGTCATCATTACTTTTGCTATCTGGCTTTTTCTCTAGGAGCCTCAGTAGTAGTCTAGGGGCCTGATGGAACTACCTAGGATCACCTGCCTGCGTAAGGAGACTTCTGATGCCCAGGGCTGCGTTGATGTTGAAGCAAAGTTACTTTCTGGGGCTGTATGTGTTAGAGCAAAAGCATCGGTCTTCCTATGTCTTTCCCCTCTCCAGTAGTGATCAAAAAGTTCACTTTAATGGCATTAGTTCTCTTGATTTCAACAGACAGTCGCATGACTTGAAATGTTTAGGGTTTGTTTTAAATTATCCTTTTCTCTCTGTCTCAGGTATTTTTCAGTTTTATGTGTTCATATAAGGTATTTGAAAAGCTGTGCTGAACACCTTTTTGTCAATGGTTATAGACCGAGCAATATGGAGATTTTTGAATTGGCTCTTAACAAGAACTAGTGCGATGAAAGGTTAAGAAGGAAGAGGAAATATTGAGAAACACGTTGTATAGTTGTGATACTGATGATATAGCTGAGTCTGTAGATTTGGATCAACAACATATGCTTGATTTGGGGAACATAGTGAAGTGGAGAGGACGCAAGAAAATGGAACACTTAAACTAGGAATTTATTAGGCAGGTGGAAGATAAAAATTTATTCCTATCTTTTAGTATGGAAAAGTACCCAGTTTTCAGTTTTAAGTAGGTGTCTTAGTTGCCTCAGTGTCTCTGGAAATGACTGGAATCTGGATGCTGAAAAGTGAATTTGAATTCTCTACGGGGAGAGAAGGTTAGAAGGTAGTTGGTTTTCATAGGAAAATGCCCTGTTTTAGATATTTTGTGTTCATAAATCTAATGAAGGAAATAACACTCAGCATCAGCATTTGGACATATTTCTGCCTGAGACCAGTCAGAGACTTTTAGCCTAAATTTATTTAGTTAGCTAGTTTACAAAAATATTTTTATTTTGCCTGTTCGCTATTAGTATTTTACTGGTATAATAATGTATAAGGTCAGGAACATCCAAATACGTTTTTTCAGATGATTGCATGATACACATGACTGGAATCTTCCAAAGAAGAAATTAGGTAAAATATTAAGGAACAAAAAATATTTTCCTTAGACTTTCAAGCATCTGTGTGTAATTCATGTAATAGCAGTGGTTCAAAACCAGAATGTTTTATCTTTTTATGGTTGACTCTAACAACCTGAGTGAGTACAACATCATGATCTGCTTGTGTGTATAAGCACTGGATTTTTGCGTGGAGCAGAATTTTTTAGAGTTCAAAAACTTGCTATTCATGAAACGCCACCCTGATGCTTGGTAGTTTGAAGGTTAACAAAGAATAAAGCTGTATGAGCCAAGACACCATTATTTGTGAAGTGAAAAACATGGTGAAGTAGGCCTTGATATTTGTCAGTGAATTTTTCTACTTGTCTAAATTTATTGTTGCACCTGATAAAAGATTGAGAGGATAAGCTGAGGGTGGTTGGCTGATCTGTATCTATAAATTTGACATGGCTTTAAGCCTATCTCAGGTGACATTCTGTTTCCCAGCACCTTTAATTTAATTTGAGAGACTGGGTGGCTTTTTTCTTCCCCAAAGGTTGTATTTTGTATTCCACAGTGATTTCCAAGGGGTAGTTTGAAATGTTGCTGTAAAAATGCAGGGATTGAAGTGATGCTTTCAACATTAGAGTAACAGAATTACAGTCTGGAAGAGAAGCTAACACTTTGAGAATTACTGGTCTTAAATATATTTTTTTTTCCTATAATTTCCTAAGAATATTTGAATTTACTAACTCTTCCTGAAATTTTGGGTCTGTGTTTGTCAAAACCATTTCTGGCACTTAATGCCAGCATAAGGAACAAGTACAGTCTCTTGATGGCTGGATCCTCCCAGCCTCTTTCTCCTGAATTAGTGTTGTGCTGTCACTGATATTAACCATTCTCTATTGTCTTCTAAAAAACAATGTCAGAAGTCCTTTAGATCACTTCTAGTTCTAACATACTAATTTCTAGGAGCCTTCATTAAAATATTGGGGGACAATTAATTTGTGAGCATTCATCTATGATTTGGGAAGCCCTCGCATATTAAAAAATTATAGATATGCAATAAGGGAGAATAAATTCACAGAACCTCTGTTGCCTTATTCAGATATGTCCAGAGATAAGCACTCTAATTTTTTCATGCAGTGTTTCTTAAAACCTGTAGGAAATGCTTCTTTCTGAAGTGTATTTAATTTACCAAATGTCTTCTGGTCTGTTCAGTTAAGTGTTTTGAGAATTTCAGTAATTCCAAACATTATTCCTCATTTTCTTTGCTGTAATTGTTAGCCTTTTGCTCTGTATCATACATAAAGACCAAAATCGTTACTGCTCTTCAATGACTTTTTTCCTAGAATAGCAATTTTCAGTGGCTTGGCAATGTCAAATAGAATTTCATAGCTTAGGGAGTGATTTGTGAAGAGCTCTGTGGATTTTGGTTTGCCTTTCTTTGGCAAACCATAAATATCACAGATACATAGCAAATGAGGAAAGCATCTAGCAATTACTTTAATATATTGTTAATGACATTTTAGTCAGATGGTTTAGCTGGATTTGCAGTCCAGTTTCCATCCTCTTTTGAAGACAAAGACTGCGTATAATATTTGAGCGAAAAATCCTGCATTCCTTGTAATCGGAATAACATGGCCTTTTGGAGAAACAGTCTTTCTGTGTTGGGTGGCATGTGCCTGGCAGGAGGATGCAGAGTGTGTTTTACCCTTCCTCTTTGCAGAGTGATGTGTCAGTTGGGGTCCTTTTACTTCAAACTCAGTATATCGAAAGTAATGGGCTTATCTGAACGTATCAAATAAACTTTTATTTATTCTTCCTCCAGTACTCTCTCTTCCCTTCCCTCTCTCCTCTCCCTTTGCTGGCATTTGTCTACTAAAGGTTATATATATGGCTTTTTGAGACAAAAGATACATGGTGATCTAGAGACGTGACAAGGAAAGAATGGTGTTCTGTGCCTCAATCCCTTGGTTTATTTAATAATCTTTGGATACTTAATGATACACTCATCTACAAAGAGAGTAATACAGAACATTTATGTAGTACTTCACATTTTCAGTGACGTACAAATAGGAGTCTGCTAAAAAGACTGATCTGTTTGGTACCCCAAATAAATACTAATAGATGTTTTATATTCTGTGTTGTTATGGAAGCGGTATAAGTACTGACTGCAGTTTATGTAATTTCTTTTTGCAACAGAATGCAGTAAGTATGACTTGTTTGCAGTGCTGTTTTTAATGCATGCCAAATTTTAACTTTCTCGTCTAGAGCTATGCAAGTTTTGCAATCTCTGATCGGTAATTGCAGTTGGTGTGAGGGGCAGTTTGATGTGGCTGAGAAAGTTTGGTGATCAGCTATGATTTTGCTTTACCTAAAACTAAAATGATAAAAGTAATCTGTGCTACCTCAATATTTTCTAATCTGCTTGTGTGTTTTTAATCTCATTTTAGCAACCAGATCCTTAATTTAATCATTTAAATGATTGCAGTTGCCCTTAGTCATAAAAATTCTATCACCGTAACTTGAGCTTCACAGGTACTGAATAGCAGACTTATTTGATAGTGTAAAAAAGCATAGTGGTTTATTCTGCAAATTTTCAGACTTCCTAAATAACCAAAGTGTTCTTGATGACTAGTAATTAAGAAAGGGAGGGAAGAAAAAAAAAGGGGGGGGGGGTGGAGGGGGAGGGAACCCCACAACCCCAAAGCTGAGAAGAGAACACCAGCAGCGGTGGTGTTACTCTTGATTGCCATTATTTCTGCAGATACATGTATGGAATTCTCACAATATTAATGACTCTTTCAAGTGCTGGAAAAAAACAGTGAAGCTGCTGCTCCCTTTTTCTTTGAAAGTGGCATTTTAAACCAGTCCTCGGAACGGGCACCTGGCCTCCAAACTGCACTCATTTAAGATAATGTGGTGAACCACTGCTTTTATGCTGCAATCCTGGCCCTGGTGATGTTAGCAGTAAAACTTCAGTTGACTTGAAGGCCAGGGCTTTACTTGTGGTATTTAGGGTCTTGCCGTGGCCATCGTTTCCGATGCTGACGTGTGACCCTGTGGAAGTGTGCGGCTGTAATGTCGCAGCCCTGCTCCTGCAGCAGTCCTGCCGGGCAGCTGGGATGGAGCAAGCTGCCGCGGCTGCAGTCGCTGAGCAGCATTCCCACTGCCTGCCCCTCCTTCCAGGGTCTGCTCTGTTCCCTGGTCCCTTCTGCAAAGGGTCACCCGCATGCTTGCTCCCTAACCCAGTTTTATATGGATTAGCCTTTTAAAGGATTTTTTTGGTTGATAAAGTTCTTTCAATTCCCATTATTTCATGGGGCAATTACATGAGCAGTTTGGCAGGGAGGAGGTGGGGTGACCTCCGGAGACAATAATCTCTTAACCCAGGCTCAGCTGCAACCAGAATAGCAGCTCGGGCCTCCGTCTGCAGTGAAACAGGATACTGCGTTTGCTACTGAGTGATCCTGCTTGGAAAAGAGCTAATGCTACCGGCATAATTTTATTTATCAGAACTTACAGGAGATTATGTTTTAGACACAGGGACAGATTGGTGCAGGCAAAATTTTGGTTGTTTATTCTCTGACACCACAGGCCTCCTTGTGACCCCTCCTAGGGAATCGATACAGAGGCATCATGAATGTAAACCTAGAGTTTTTGTCCCTCCCAATGGAGAAAGCCTCAGGGAAGGATTTGGTCTAAAATGTCCCAACTAATCTCATTCTCAATAAAATATTACTCAAACCGTCACATCAGAAAGCTGGAAGCAGTAGTTAATAAAGCGGCTTGTTGACTTGCAGCTGCTGCAGTAACTTGCTCCAGCTGAGTTCCAGGGTGTTTACGCAGCAGCAAATGCAAACATGTTTTATCTGACAGGACAACAGCTTTGAGCAATTCATTATCAACTACTGTAATGAGAAGTTGCAGCAGATCTTCATTGAACTTACCCTCAAAGAAGAGCAGGAGGAATACATCCGAGAGGTAACACTTACTGGATCTTTCCTTATCCTCTCCTCTTCCCGTTGTTCCTGCAATGAAGATACACAGGCATGCATGCTGGAACCTCCTTTCAGGGAACAGAAACACTTTTTGACCACAGGCCTGGCATGGAGCGTGTTTGTGTAGGACTGTGTGGTAGTTACATTGAGCAAAAAAAAGCTGAGTTTGGTTTTGTTTCACATTATGAGTTCTCCAGGTATAAACCAGACCCAAGTCTCATTCATTGGCAACAATGACTGGCAGTTCTGAGCAAGGGCTAATTATGAGAAGACTAAGATTGCTTTCGGGTGTTAGTGCCATTACCCTACAGCCTGTGTTTTGGATTATGCAGTGGCATCTGGGATACACCTCAACAGCGGCCACAGCTAATCCTGTTTCAAAAGGGAATTGGGTGGGTGAAACAAGAGCATGCAAGATGAAAGAAACTACAAATAGATTTTGGTTCTAGTTTTCTTCCAGTTAAGTATTGAAGGGAGCTGTGTGAACTTTATGGGTAAATTTAAGATGTGCTTTAGAGCCCAGACTCTGGTGTTTGATGGTATTCTGTGAGTGAATGTCAAGTTAAAGTTTCAATAGGTTTTAGCAATACTCCCTGTGATACACGGAGCTCAGACAAAATACCAGCTCACAGCTGTAGAAACTGGCATACGCTGTCCATACTCCAATTGGATGATACCGTTTTGCTGGGTAAACATTTTTAAAAATTGAATAAAGTTCCTGCTTTATAATCCCGAGGATAATATGAAGTTTGGGCATGTCTTTTTTCTTTTTGCATTCAGTGGTGAAACTCTTGAAACATGACTACTGCAATTTAGTTCTTGAATGATATCTCAAATGCTCTGAAAAAACTAAACTGTAAGAAGCATCACAGAATGCAAATTAAGGATGAAATAAATATTTTCTTTTTCCAGTCCTTTGCCCTACCAGTGTTACCTCCTGATGCACTGGTATCTCATCCTGGAAATTTTATCACTGATATTTGAAAAAATTAGGATATTAGGAATATCTGAACAACAGCCAGACCCCAGATTTTTCAGATAGCTCATCTAAATTTAGCCCTCTTTCTTCCTCCAGTTAAAAAAAAAGCCAACTAAGAGCTTGTAGTGAAATGGGCTTATTTCCTTATAACCAGTGGGAGCGTGGGCAGAGCGGTGCTGGGGCGGGTGGGTGGTGGGAGGAGCCTGGCAGGGCGCCAGGGGAGTGCATGGGAAGCTGACACGGGTGGGGGAAAGGAATGGCAAGCGGGTTTGGCAGCTGCTCAAGGACAGTCATTTTGCGCAGATAATGTTAGTAGTAGATGATTGCATTTCTTTCTTAATAAATAAAATGTTGGGAAGCATATAGAATTAAATTTGAAAGTAGTATCTTAGTTAATGAATATAATTTAAATTGCCTAGAGGAAAAGCGCCCTTGATTGTTTTGCTGTTCAGACTTTTTTTTTTTTTTCTAATAGGGGATTGAATGGACTCATATTGAGTATTTCAACAATGCTATAATTTGTGACCTAATAGAAAATGTAAGTTATGTTCAAGAATCTCTCTGAATAATTTTTTAACGCACGGATTGAATTTAGCTGTAAAGTCTGTATGCATGCTCACACACTTTGATTTTCTAAAACAAGCCACTCGTATTAGTCATCTTATTTTGTATGGTAAAAGTTTGTTTTACTAAATAAGTATTTTTTATAAGCCTATATATTACTTTGTTAGAAATGTTCTGCGGCACCTATGCAAAAAAAAAAAAAAAGTAAAACCACCACCAACCTTTAAATGTTTACATTTAATGCTGTTTTCAATAGTAGATATCACAAGCTGCGTTATAAATGACATTGCTTTTTATATGGAAACTAGAAAACTCAATGAGTTTTTACCGAGTCCTTTAGGTACAGAACGTACTTGTATCTAATAAAAGGACTTCCTATGCACTTAGTGTAGCAAGAAAGATAAAATTCCGTAACAACTGGAAAAGAACAGTTTATAACCATTAACATAAAATGTATGCTCGTTTTGCCCATAAACTGGCTACTTTGAGTTAAGTTGGAGTTTCTACAATCTAAGTAAATGACGCGAAATTCCAACATCAAGTTCAAGATTCAGATTTCAGAAGGAGTCTTTCAAAAACACAAATTCTAAAAATCTGTTGGAAATGGGGGTGAGGAAGAGAGCCAAACTTTGAGATGTCTTGAAGAATGTTTTTCTGAGTAGAAGTCGTCAAACAGGAGAGAGAGGTCTCCTTTTTAGGCCTTGATGGAAATGTGATGGAAACAAACACTAAAGCTCTTATCTTGAAACTTCAGAACCAAACTGGAATCCTGGCCATGCTAGATGAAGAATGCCTGAGACCAGGAACTGTTACTGATGACACCTTTTTAGAAAAACTGAACCAAGTCTGTGCTACCCACCAGCATTTTGAGAGCAGGATGAGCAAGTGCTCCCGGTTCCTCAATGACACCTCCTTGCCTCACAGCTGCTTCAGGATTCAGCATTACGCTGGCAAGGTACCTGGTGAAGTGGAGAGTACGCGGTGTTTGGAGGGTGTTGTACCTATATGAAACCTAGGTTTGGTACAGTGGGGATGCTCTTCGTCCATTAAATGATGTTACAGTAATGGAGGAGAATTGCTTGAGTCAATAGTTGATCAAAAAATCCAGACTTGTCTTAATCTTTTCCATCTTAAGCCTAAGATTGATCATTTGGGCTGGAAGGTTTTCAAAGGTCATGCTGCTGTAGTTGAAATCAAGGCCAGTACTCCTTTCAGCAAAGGAGAAAGATGTCCCATGTGCTTTGGTGGTGAACTGCTTGTGCTGCTAGGTCTCTGGAAATAAAAATGTTGTTTAGAATGACAAAAATTCACACACATCTGAAGACAAGATATTTTGGAAAACATGTTCTTTGTCACTGAACTAGCTGAAGTCCTTAGTCATGTTGATGAGAAAGTGGAGTTTTTGTACATTTGAAGGAACTGAGTTTATTTTGACAGCTTGTGTGTTTAAACAGATGGAAGAAAAAGCTATACAGAGGGCTTGCAAATGTATTTGCATTTTACAACATAAGCAGGATGAAAAAATACAACTCTGATAGTTTTTGATGTATAATTCAGTATGACTTTTTATTAATGAAAAGCAAAACCATTAAATTTGTAAAAAACCCAACTTATTTTAAAAAAAATCAAAAGTAAGTATAGGGATTGAAACTATACCTCTTGTTTGAATCTGCTGAACTGTTAGTTTCACAGAGTAATGAATATTTGGAAAGTGTTTTGTTTTGCTAGGACTGTTTAATACTTCCCTTGTTTTAGCTTTTTCTCAATCTTACAATTTTTAATAGCTTGATAATTTGCTCGTTCAAAATAGTGCTGGAAATGTCATATTTCTGCCTTTGAGGCAGCCATTCATTAACTTTATGTTATGTATTTGTTAAGAATATTTTGTAATTGCATATAATCTATCAGGGATTAATATTTAGAAACTTCTTTGGTTGTCCAAATTCCAAGTGAATTGAAAATACCCCAGTGCACCGAGAAGGACTGCAAACAGACTGTGTCTTACCAGGCAGTGAGGGTCTTCAATTGTTAGTGGCATTCACTTACCCAGTAGAGCAGTCAGTGAATTCCTCCTATTTTGGGAGGAATGTTGTTTTTCCATCCTCAGCTGAGAACATTTTGATCTAGTCACTGGACAACAAAAGTTTGATTCTCCTTTTATAAAATATAAGCAAGTTCATACGAACAATTTTTTTCAGTAGTGGCATTTACCACATCTCTCAGAAACAGAAACACGTACTCCAAAGAAAAATGCCACCTGAGTGTACTCAGTCAGTTGCTCTTGTGTACAATATGGCTATGTCAGTATTAGTTTTATTCTGTATTCTGTGTACATAGTACATATCTACACAGAACTGAGAAATCACGAAGCTGAAGAATCTGTATTACCAGCTGGATGACTTGTCAAAATTAATCAAACTAAATTCCCCACCCTCAAAAATGAAAAAAGCCAGCAGCAATCTGAGATTCCAAGTTCCCCTGGATGTCTCCTGGGTCTCCAGCTGCAGGTCAGAGCCTTGCATTCATGCTTGTTGTCATTGGACTGTTTTCCTGGTAAAAGTTCTTTAAAATAACAGTCCCCTGCAGGCTGCACAGATAGCTACTGGCTGCTTTGATATCAAAAGGTGATATTTCATATCTTGTTTTAGTTAGTCGAATAAAGTAAGCATTAGTACTTTGGAGGGAAAGGGTATTTTTGCTGTTGTGATTCAAAAGAGAGAGAGAAAACCTGTTGTCAGCCAAAAAAAGGATTGCTTTGGAGTATTGGCAAGCAGCAGTGTATCAGACTTATCACAGAAGAAGGGGTTTTTTCAATTTCAGAAACCAGAATTGATCAGCACAAGGAACTGTTAGCAGTGTGAGAAAACACGTCTTTCTCAGGAAGCATGTTCACAGAAATTTTATCTGACAAAAAGTCTTCCAAACGTCAAATTTAAAAGGAAAGCTGAAATGTCTTTAGTTTGTTTTGGATAGTGACAAAGAAGGAGAAATCAATTTCTTGGTTCGATTTTGAATTGGCCTGTGTTATAGTTCAAAACATGCTCTGATGAGACTCTTCTGTATTGTTCAGGTTATGTACCAGGTGGAAGGATTTGTTGACAAAAATAATGATCTTCTGTACCGTGACCTCTCCCAGGCCATGTGGAAGGCCAGTCACTCTCTTATCAAAGCATTGTTTCCAGAAGGTAACCCCGCTAAGATCAATCTAAAGAGACCACCGACGGCAGGTTCACAGTTCAAGGCTTCAGTTGCTACCCTGATGAAAAATCTCCAGACAAAAAATCCAAACTACATTCGGTAAATTACCCTGTGACAAAGCTTTGGTGAATTTATGTTTGGCAAAGTTAAAATAAATTAATAAATCAGTCTTGCTATCCAAGGATGAACTGTTGAAATCTATGGTTTAAACTCACAGTAATAGTTGTTGACATGTACAGTGCTGCAAACAAGTGTCCCTGTTCATTTCCCTCTCCAGGTGCATCAAACCCAATGACAAAAAGGCTGCACACATTTTCAATGATGCCCTGGTATGCCACCAGATCCGCTACCTCGGTCTTCTGGAGAACGTCCGGGTCAGAAGGGCAGGTTACGCATTCAGGCAGGCGTACGAGCCTTGCCTAGAAAGGTACAAAATGCTGTGTAAGCAGACGTGGCCCCACTGGAGAGGGCCAGCCAGGTAGGAACACCTCAGTATTCTTACCTGTCCTGTTCCAATGATTGAAATTACTATCTTCCACGTGTTCTATTTTTTAAATTTATTTTTTTAATATTTAATGAACTTTCAAGTATTTTAAAAGTAAATTAAAAACTAAAACAGCTCAAGTGTTTTATATGTTGTTCCTTAGTATCTTGTTGGATGAGTTAATTCACTGGGAAACCTATACTTTTTGGTAGGCTAAAAATTACAGTTCCTTGGCAAAGGAGTTGATTTTAGTGATGGACTAATCTACTAATGGAAAAAATTTTGCATGTGAGCAAGGAGAGCATGTTGTTTTTAGAATAAATTGCAGCCTTTAGTGATTTGGGCCTGAAAGAAAGGTGGGGAGAGAGAGTGAGTGACTGGAGTTGAATCAAAATGACAAGGAGGTCTGGAATGATCAGAAGGACGCTTATCTCTAATAACCAGCTTTCAAAGTGTAGGAACACCTGTTTCTTTGAAGGCAGTTGTGCAATCTTCCTCTGTTTTTTCAAGAAAAAATTTACATAATGATTTGTGAACAACTATGAGATAATACCTCTTCCAAATCAATTGTATTAAAAATGTAATTTTAAATTGCATATCATTCACACATATTTTTACAGATGAAGTCTTGGGTAGGCAAATGAGCTTCTCTTAATTCTTTTTACATGTGGCCACCAATAGCATGACTTGAATTTCTTTCATAATAGATTAATATCTTTAGCTACAATTTAAATCTTTAGGTTATCAAGATAATGGTGGAAGTGCAGTATTGATAACAATAGCATTGTTACAATCCTGAAAAAGTTCTGTGCAATTCCTCTCTTTTTTTGTTGACACTTATAAAATGAAGTTGATGGAGTGTGGAAGATTAGCATTTGTCAAACTTGTCGATCTTTGTTTCACATTTTGACGTTAGTGTGAGAGCCCTTCCTTTTTTCTTTCTTTTTTTTTTTTTAAAGTAAAATCATTATAGATGTAAGAGGAAAAAAAGAGGCCTTTGTTGATGATATTAAATAAAAATTGCTCTTTTTTCATGAAATTATTCTGAATTTTTGCAGTGATGATTCTTGCCTTGAGCTAAATACCCAGTGAGTAAATGAGTTAGGTTTTCAATCTTCTTATGTCAAGCACTATTTAAGAATTTAAAATATGCTTTCATATACTTTCCATAAATTAATCTGTGAATGTGTAAAGTAAGAGGTCTTAGAGATGGGGGTCATGTTTGTTAAGCTCATTTACTTCTTATCAGGGCTGGAGTAGAGGTACTGTTTAATGAATTGGAAATCCCTGAAGAAGAGTTTTCGTTTGGTAGATCAAAGATATTCATCCGCAACCCAAGAACGGTAAGTGAAAAATGTCTTCCACTGCAGAATCAAGCTATCTTTCGTGAGGATAGCCTGTTATGAACTGCATAATTCACTAGCTGGTTACTACAGATTTTTCTAGATACAGTGCTTTGATATATTGCTGCGGAATATAGCATTAAAAAAGGCACTTTTTAATGTTAGACCCATTAAAATTGGTGTGAATCAAGACTCTACAATAGCTGTCAGCCTGACTTTAATGTAACTTTCATGCACTGACTTGTGGCAATGTTATCTGCCACAAACCCTGTTGATGCATCTGCCTACAGCTCTGAAGATGAATAAACCAAAAGGTGTCTGAAGGGGTACTTGAATAAAGGAGAGGTTTCTCTTACAATAGCTGTGCTTATGGGTTTTTTGGTCTTTTCTTCCCTACTGTTTTTCTTCCAACGTCAAACAAAATCCTAAAAAATCCCACACCCAGCTCTTCAAACTAGAAGATCTGAGAAAGCAGCGGCTGGAGGACTTGGCTACTCTAATTGAGAAGATTTATAGAGGTTGGAAGTGCCGCACACGCTTCTTGTTAATGAAAAAAAGCCAGATTGTGATTGCTTCCTGGTACAGGAGATATGCAGTAAGATAATACCCTTACTAAATGGGGGGTTCTTTTTATTTAGTATGTTTTTTCATGTAACCTTGATATGATATTTCACATAACCCTCATATGATATTTTTCCTTGATATGCATGGAGAATTGTTGAAAGAATTCAATTTTATGCTAGTATTTAACTACTAAACATGTGAATAAAAGAAAATTTACTTTCTAGAGACCACTATTAAGTATTTACTTTGGGCTTAAATAATTAAAAAGCTCACCAGAGCCCTTTAGCTCTGGGAGAGCAGGATTTTGTGGCCCAGCTGGGAAGAGTCTTTTTCATTCACCTAAAAAGCTGTGGTACTGGCACTTAGCATGCTCTCAAAACATATGGTTAATGTGTAAAAAAATGTTCAGTAATATACATGTGCAACTCTGTGGAATTCAGTCGTTCCTAAGGCTTTTTGTTATTTTTGCCTTATTTGGAACCTTTGCATTTGAGGCTCAAGAATGCTGCCTGGGAGGATCCCAGGGATTTATTTTAATTATAGCTCATAAGACTCGTAGTTCGGTAGTTGTTATTGAAAAAGTTCTAAAACAGTTTCAGATCTGTTTCTAGACTGGATATTCTGTGTCATGAACTGAACAGTACTGTTACATGACTCTCATGTCTTTTCATCAGTTAGTAAATAATATTGACTTATATGATAAAAGATTCATTGTTTTTAAGTTTTAAAACAATTCTTAAAACATCTCAGATGCATTTTGTTATTGTGTTCATATCAGGAAGCTTGATAAAATATATGATATGGAAAGAAAGCATCATCTTAAGCTGCAAGTTGCAGAATTGACAATTGCTGTTTTTCAGTTGATAAGCACTACTTGAAAGCCAGTAGTGTTTGGTTTAGTTATCTTGGATAATTAGACAGAAGTACGGATAATTTGGAGAATGTATCAATAAATGCTTTTTCACTGTAAAAACTCTTCTCTCTTAACTTCTGTGATTGAATGCACTATTTCTACAAACAGCATCATTACAGAATTGCATTGTGCCCATATGGCTTCATTATGATTTCATACAATCTTAATGAATTAAAAATGGAGTTACCACAGCTAGATTGGCACAACTTTTAGTATAAAGAAATGAAAACAAATACGTGACCAAATTCACATCATTGTGGATTTCTTAACTGTAGAGCTTTATTGGTTCACTGGTGAAACATGGCAGCAATTGTCTTTGAATGCAGGATGAAGTCATAGCAAGACTCTCAGAATTACTTATGGGTGACGATAGAGTTATTTCCTCAGCCTCTTCATGTAGATACAGGGCACCATTCTCCTAACCCAACATGACTGTTAGGCACTGTGATTTGGAAGGTTTCATAAGGAATGTGTATCCCTTCCATGAGCAACAACTTGTGCTGGAGGGTTGGCTAAAGGATCTGCCGATACTTGTCTGTCTGTCCCCTCACAAGGCATGGCAGACATCAGTTATGGCATGAATGTGCCCTTGATGTGGCCTAGAGGGAATTCTCTCTAGCTTGCTCACAGAGATGTTCATTGTAATTGAGTGGGCTGAGTGTGAAGTCTAAAAGCCATGTTGCAAAGTCTATCAACTGTTGTTCCCTTAGTTTTATACTAACCACTGGAGAATTGAGCTTTTTAGAAGGAAAGTACTCAGCTGTCCAGGAAGTTTATTGTTCAAACTGGCATACTTGGATAATACTCCAGCATGTCATTCAGGAATCCATGGGGGTTTTTTTTCCTATTCCTACGTTATCATCAGCATTTGGTATTATAAAGGGACCGCGGGCAATAGGAACAGCACAAGTCTTATGAAAAGGTGGTAAAAAGCTTAGCCAACAAACCTGAGCATTTGTGATGGTTTGTATGCTACTCTGTTGGTGGGAAAGACAAACAAAGCTGTCACTGTTAGTATTTAATCCATGTCACTTTTGTGCTGCTGACCATGAACTTACTGTTTCTGTAAACAGAGAGTGATATTGTCCATGCAGCATTGTTGATGTGCTTTGTTTCCCCTCGAGTTGAACACAGAATCTACACTCTGATCTGCTAGGTCAAAATTTGTTCACTTTTTACATTTAGTGCTTGTATCCTTAATCGTATTTTCAAATGTTAGTAATGAAAGTTTTATTATACAATATTTTACAGTTGCAATATTCTGTTCTAAGCATCACATATTTATTTCCAATACAGCAACAAAAAAAGTATCAGAAGATAAAGAGTTCCGCTATTATAGTACAGTCTTACATCAGAGGATGGAAGGTGAGTTTCCTGTTACTGCAGCTATATCTGCATGGTGAGGAAAGGAGCAGGTCAGAAAACACATATCAAGTGCACTGAGCCTCCTGAATTTCATGCCTTCTGTCCATTGAGCTGTGGCTGTGCCACAGCTGTTGTTAAACACTCATGTTTTCCGTAGAAGAGGTGAGTTTGGGATATCTGCTTGTAGCCTGGGCTCTAAATCCCTGCAAATGGTGCAAGTGGAAGGCTGGGACCACATTAAACTACTGGGTTATCCTTGAGGCATCTTCTGCCCCAATAAATACTTGGTATTTCTTATTTTGTTTAAATGAGTTAAAAATCTCCTTTCAGTCTAACTATTGATGTGCTGTCTTTTCCCATAAGTGTTATTTGAAGAAAACTGGGTACAAGCATCATCTCCTCTTGAGTTACGGTTTTCTGTTTGTCATTGGAGAATACGCTCTTTTGCAGTAGCACTGCCATGGATAAAAGCCTCCTGTGACAGAAGCCTTAAGTGTGACCTAAAGCCGGGGAATTTACTTGTGATTTATTCTTTATTGCAGTCTAAGTGGATAAGACGTATAAGGTGCGGAGGGAAAGTATTGTTGCCGTTGTACAGACAGACATATAGATATCTCAGGTGATTCTGCAAATCTGGGAGAAAACTAAAAATAGAATTAAGATCCCCTGAACTGCCAGTCTCAAGATCTCACTTGTGCACAGAATCCTCCCTGGAACAGCAAATGTTAGGCTGTGTAGCATTTATGAATTTATTTGCTTGGGGATTTGGAGGTATTGTGTTTTGGTTTTGACTAGATTTACAGGTTGCAGTGCCTTAGTTTAAAATCATTAAGAAATTACAGTTATTTATTTGAATAAAATGATGTTTTCAACTGTTTACAGGCTCGGAAACTTCTTCGGGAGCTTAAGCATCAGAAGCGTTGTAATGAAGCTGCCACAATAATTGCTGCTTATTGGCATGGTACCCAGGTAAGAAAATAGCAAAAAATTGTGCACATAATTGTCTCCACATAGAACGAAGAAGGCCCTTCAGGATAAAGTTATCTGGGAATATTTTCAGTGGCTTACACTACTGATTTTTATGTTTCTCTTTGCTGCTAACATGTTTTAGCTGGTGCAATCTGGGAAGCTGGGACACGCTTTAATATTTCCTGTTTGTAGTGAATGGTTTCTTTCTTTCTTTCCTGCACTGTTGGGAACTTGCAGTAACCTTTTCTTTCCTAAGCTTTTCTATATCCCATTTTCAAATGCATCACAGGCGCGAAGGGAACTGAGACGACTGAAGGAGGAGGCTAGAAATAAACATGCTATTGCTGTTATTTGGGCTTACTGGCTTGGATATAAGGTACTTCATGCGCATATCACATGCTCCCCTTCATTACCCAACAATATCAACGTTTAATGAGTAGTAAATAGTGAGAATTAATGACTAATACAATTGACTTTAAAATAATAGAGCATGATCATTGAGTCCTTCCATTTCCATTCATGCCACGCTTAATAAATCTGATGACATTCTGTGTGTCAGTTTTTTGTAGAGTAGGAAATCCTTTGCATGGCAGCTGAGTAGTGATTTGCACTAACAAGCCGTTAGACTAGATTAAAATTGGCTAGACTACAGTATTCTCAAATTAGGAAATGCATTTAATTACATGTAAATATGCAACGCATGGTTTGCGGGGGGAGAGAAGGTTGGGATTTTTGGTGTGTTTTTCCCCGCCCCCCCCCAACAAGTGCTTTCAGTGACACTGTATTAGCGATCCAATTGAGATTTTCACCAGGCTGTATATTCTGTACCCTGGACGGTCTTCATTTACAAGTTCAAACCAATGCTATTAAGTTTTACTAAATTTTGGGTTTAATTGATTCTCTGGCTGTGATTTGAACCTGTTAAGAAAATTTCAGTAAGTACAAGTAAGGCATGGTTTTATGACCTGATCTTTTAGCAGAAAATGATGTTAGTTTGCAATTCTAAACTTACAGCCCTAGAAAAATCCCAGGAATTCCAGCATCAGCTGTTTGTTTTCAGAAGCAAAGTCCCACTGAAAGATTCTTGCTAATCCCCAGCCTGCAGTTGTGGGTTATGTGAGCATTTGAAACGCTGTTCACTAGAGGTCAAAAATGTATTGGTTTCAATTAATAAATTCGTAACTTGCTTGAAAACTACATTCGGTAAATACATTAATTTTAAAACATCTTCCAGTTATTATTGCGGTGGGGGGGCGTTGTCAGAACACCTTGACAACTAGATGGAGAAATGTGCCCAAATTACATCTGGAGTATAATGCTGAGTTTGATCTTTGCTATTTTGACATAAATCTTTAAGATTTCTAATGAAATGGCAGCCTTGGGAATCCAAAAAACATGTACAGTATTTCCCTCGTACTTGAGAGACTTTGCATCTTTTCAGTTCTAGCTTGATATTTAGGAGCTATGTAATTTGACAGACACACAGTTTCCTCTATGTTTAAGTGCAATACATTGGTAATTTATTTTATTTTTAACCAGAGTTCCTTTCACCCCCAAAATTGTTCAGTACTGCAGAAGTGAAATGTACTTTCCTAGGTTTAAGGTGTTTTTTAGAATTAAAAAGGACACATCCAGAAAGCAAAGCACTAGTGTTAACTGCGTTAGAGCTCCTTATTTAAATATTTAGTAGATTTGGATAATTTTAACATGTTTTAGTAGTTATTTTTATCAGCTGACTCACAGGAATTTCATGAAAAATTGCCTCCTTATTACCTAAATATAAATAATCTAAATATAATAATATATATAACTCTAAAGATAATAATCTAAATTGAATTAAGATTAGAAAAAGAATTACAGTATCTGATAAAAGATAAAACTTGTTATTGGTGTGATGTTTTATCTTTTCCCAGGGGAATATTTAAAACAAAAGCTTCTGAAAATTATCTTCAGAGATCGCTTGCTTTATCCAAAAAAAAAAAAAAAAAAAAAAAAAAAAAAAAAAAAAAAAAAGCTATAGACCTCAAGTACTCAGTTTCCTTCCTTTTCGCCAGACAGACAAATACTTAGCTTTGCAGAGTCCTTGTTTTTACAGTGCTGTGTAGCAGCAACTTTTGTGCCAAGCAGATGGGTGAAAACATAGTCTTTATGACAGCCTGCATCTGATGGAAGCTAACCTTTCTAGCTACCTCAGAAAAGTGTAACTGGCCCAGGCTGGAACTGCTGTTGCACAAGTCTGACAACATACGACTTGACAACTGCAGATATATCGCTAGAGCTGCTGATCCTATAATACTGGAACTCTTTGTTTTACTTGACTTTTATCATCAGATAACTGAATAACAAATGTACTGGTATCTCTGAAAATGTGAGATTCTGTTAAGTTGCCCACACGTGCCTTTGTGTTTAGAATACCTTGCAAATTGCTTTCCTAAAATGGGAATGACCCATGAAATTAGGTAGGTGCCTATCTCTTTGTACGTGAGGAAGGCACTAGGTTTGGGGGTGTTTACCCCTTTATTCCATAAAGATAGACATCATTTACCAGGCTGGAGAATTTTTTTTTTTAAACTACATAAAGATCAAAATAAAAAATAACCTCCAGAATAAAAGCCCTCCGTATGGTGCTGGTAATTCACCACGACATACATAGTTTCAGAGCTGATTCTGTTCTGCCCAGGCACTTGCCAGTGGAAGAAGTGACTAGACAGTGAGATTTTAGTAAGTCTTGATTTTCATACGCATCATTTTGATCATGCAACTGCAGGCAAAGTTCTCCATTAGAATCAAGTTACGAGGTACTTACCACTGATTGCGAGGTGTGCACGGAAGAGGAGATGGAAACACCGATAGCAAATAATGGGGCTGACAAAATTCTTATCTGCACATGCCACTTAAGCAGCAGTGGAGGCTTTTTTGACCTCCTGTGTGGCTTCGCACCAATTCACACAGACATGCTGGGTTTTAAAGGTTAAACGCTGTTCTTTCATCTTTCTATATCTTGATTGTAAGTTGGCTGTTCTGTTTGGGAGAAGCCTTTTCCTGGTGGTTGTGCTACCTGCATCGGGCTGTCTCTTTTGTTCACTATCTAAACCTTTTAGGCTCGAAGGGAATTGAAACGCTTGAAGGAGGAGGCTAGGCGTAAGCATGCTGTTGCAGTCATTTGGGCTTACTGGCTTGGACTGAAGGTACTTTCTCAAACACTCTCGTCTGTCAAAATGAACTCAATACAGCGTGGCATCTTACTAACACTTAATAAACGAGCAGTTGGGTGGGCTCACTAGTAGGGATGATTTTTACACAGAATTGCATTGCTTAATTTTGTCATGGACTTCCATGATTCCTAAGCTGAAAATGCCTCATTTACAGCAATATTTAGGCATCAGGTGGTTTTTGTCATACCAGGAATTTTGGTTTTCAAGTGAAAGACAAATGTCAGATTAAAGGGACCCTATTATGGTTGCTGACTTAAAAACCTGACCTACATTGGCAAAGATCCTATCCGGAAAGATTACAAGCATGTATTTTCTTATTGTAACCTCTGCTTGTTTGAATGGGAAGTAGGGTGGAGCTGTTTTACTCTCACTGCTGCTCAGGTTAGACCCCTGACCCTGGTGTCGAGGGCATGGTGTAAAGCTAAGAATAATGTCCTGTTGCTCCCATCGAGCCTTTTTAGGGCATGCCATTGCATGCAGATACCTATGGCTTGTGGCAGCCATGAATTCCCACAAAAATGGGAGGCGTACAAGAGTCTTTTGGTTTTTGTCCCTTGCTTTCAAGGACTGGTTGGCAAAAGAAAACACATTTGTAATCTGGAAAAATGTAGTTCTGTTCTGTAAATTGACTATGAAAATGGCATCTTGAGATGTTTCAGGTCTGTTCCCAAATGATTTACATAATACGGTTTTCAAACATAGTTTTACAGATGCGGTACCTAAGAACTGTGGAAATCTAAATCAGTTTTGTTTGTCTGGATGTCACTTTTGCTAATAGGGATGTTGTAGACTACAAAAGTATAAAAGGCAACAATTTACTTGATAACGCAGCGTAAAGTCCAGCTGTCATATTCTCATACTTATTCTAACAATGATGAAATGTGAAAAATTGTTACAAAACATATATATAATATATGTATATAAAAAATCCATTACAATACATGCATGGAAACCAGAGCTGGAAATACAAAGGAGCCATTTTAAGAAGTCGTTCTGCAGATCAGAATCACACTTGCGATACTACTGCCAAAGTGGGTCTGTTTTTATGATTTTAAAACAAGAATATGTCCCTCCTGAGAACTCAGAGGCTGTTTTATATCAAACAGCGGCATTTAAATGAAAACTGATGAATCCAAAACCTTTAAGGCACATTGAAGCAGGAATATGTTTCTGCCTGTCTGTGGTGTGGTTTTTCAATGTATTTTTTAAATAGTGTAAGCGGCAATTCTGTCTCACCTGAAACATGCAAATTTTTCTGAATAAGAACATAGTCTGTAGTTCCAATATACCGCTGTTACCACAGGCAATTCTCATTTGTCTGACGGCAAAGTATTTTTACCCATGACATATGGAGGTCAAGATTTAAAGTTGATACAAGTGATCAAGGTTAAACAATTAATTCTTGAGTCTTTTTTTTTTTTGATTGTATGATAAGTTGATTTTAATAGCATTTGTGGTACTTTCCAGATTTAGGCTTTTCTGGAATGGCTTGCATTTCTCAGTGCTTGCTTTGCAGCTTCCCTGCAGTGCCAATAGGGTGTGTGGGTGTATATTAGTCCCTTTGTTCCAAATTAATTTGCACACCTTGCAGCTCATGAAGAATAATATAAGGCAACATCATTAAAGAGAGTCTATGAGAACATGGTGAGATTTGGGATGATTGTGGTTGGAGTGATTTTGAGTGTGTTAATTTCCATCCTTGAATAATAAATAAAGGATATACTCTAATTATAGAGCACTAAACCTTACAGAAAATCAGTGAATAAGAACTCTAATAATTTTTCTTAAAAGTGAGGAAGAAAAAATTATGTGCTGTATTTGCATAGAATGAAGACAGCTCAATGCTGTCAGTTTTGTTGATGCATCTTAATGTGTAATTAAGCAAAACCCATTTATCTGTGGGGGTTTTTTTAATCTGAGAATGGTGACAGATTCTTGCTTTCAAAATTCTGGTTTATCTTAAAATGCATGACACTCGGTGTGGTGCAGAAGGTGTGCCAGGGTAAGCCAAGCAAACTTTTTCTTGTAAGTTGATGTGGGTTTTTCCTCTATGGGTTTCCCTTTATTTTCTGATTACAGTGAACTCAGCAACACATAGCAAGTTAGCTAAAACCACTAAATTTGCTCTGGGGTAAATTATGCAAAGCCACGATGTTTTCCCTGGTTTTTGCTCAAAACTTTTAACAGGTGTGTTGCAGGCTGTGCCAAAGTTTGAAAGAAGAAAATAGGGGATGTTTCAGCTAACTTGATGTGAGCATGGGCTTCACATAAAACTGAAAACCAGTTGTGCTGTCTCTCAGATTGGGTTTTCTGAGGGGCGGAATTGAGATACTATGCTAATTAGCACTGATAGAAATACCAAGGGTGAAACAAGTACTGTGAAAGTTGCATTTACAAGGATGTACAAAAAGTTAGTATCACCTGCAAAAGTGATTCTCAATGATCACTTTCTTTTTTTTAATAAATTTTAGGAGCAAATATCAAGCTTGCTGACATTAAGCAACCTTTGTGTTGATTCTCTGCTCTTATCAAGCACCAAAACCTTATTTTCCTTTTGGAAGGAAGACTGCTTGCATGAAAAGAGCATTTTCATGCATAAGTCTGCTCTGGAAAAAAAAAAAAAAATTCTCTTATTATAGAAAACTCGGTGTATTAAGAATCTTAAAGGAGAAAAATCAGAAACAGTTCATCAGTTAACTATGTAGTTAACATCAGTTCAGTGTCACTTCAGACACAATAAAATATGTATTACTGATTAGACCTCACTTTTTTTCAATCCAACTTTATGCAAAAGCCTATGAAAATAGATTCATGCTGTGAATTCAACAATATTTGAATAGCTTGCCTTTTCAGAGGGAATGACTGTACTCAGGTCATCCGAGGTAACTTTCTGACCTCTTGGTCCATGGTCTGGTTCATATATTTTAGGTGTACTCAGTGTTCCTATTTCAGGGAACACTTTGCATGTTTGTATGCTTTTTTAGTATTTTCTGCCATAGAGCTTTATAAAAAAGTACCTGTGCAAACAAATTCATTCTTTGTATTCACTTTGAGGGTTTGTTTAACTTTTCAGGTCCGTAGAGAGTACAGAAAATTCTTCAGAGCCAATGCTGGAAGAAAAATTTATGAATTTACCCTTCAGAGACTTGTATGTATATATCCGTACAACGCACCTGTACATTTTCTGTGTTTTAAATTTTTGTTTTCTAGCAAAAGCAACAGCTGTATTGTGGTCTTGATAGCCTTTGTAAGGAAAAGTCCAAGCTAAACATATGGAAAATTGACAACTTAAATATTCTGATGTTGTAAGGAAAGGATAGTGATAGTGTTTTGAAGGTGTGGGAGGGGTACTAACTAAGCATTTGCCACACTTGTATGATATCTAAATCTGCATTTCTCAATATACCTGGCTTTTTAAATCCATATTCAGGTTTATGAAAGCTGAGAGTTGCAGTTTGGTAACTGTGCTTTTAATCACAGAGCATCTGCTTTTCCTTGCTTGTTTCAATAACTCTGGTATTTGAACATTAATAAAACATCTTGCTTCAATTTCATCACAGATGCAAAAATACTTCCTGGAAATGAAGAATAAGATGCCTTCTTTATCACCAATAGATAAAAACTGGCCAGTGAGACCTTACCTTTTCCTGGATTCAACTCACAAGGAACTAAAGAGGATTTTCCATTTGTGGAGGGTAGGACACATTCTGGTCCAGTCTGCACAGAACTTCATCACACGATTTTCAGTAGTTTTGTGTTGTTCATAAAAAGCCTATTTTTAGGATGTATTTCTGCCCGTTCCAGACAGGATATTTTATTTCTTTGGATGAAGCGTGTCTTTTGATCATTGTCTTTGGCCTGCAAGGGGTATAACTATCCTGCCTACTCCCTTCTGGGGCTAGGGAGAGAGGATTGCTTCCTGCCATCAGCTTTTAACTTAATAGTAAAGTAGTATGTCTGTTGCCTGTTAATTGGTAGCTTATAATACTTGTGTCCATGGCCAGGACTGGGACTAGCTCTTAGACCAACATGGGAAGTATCGGGTGGAATTTTTTACTTATGAGCTGTGGTTAGCTGAAATTTGTTTTGGATCTTTGGGTGGAGAGAATGGCGAGAATCTGCATAAGTGCTGATGAGAGGTTTTACGGATCTTGTGGGGTATGGTTTCTGCGAATTGTCAAGGAACAGTTTTTCTTTCTGCAAAATTCATCCTCTCAGCTATGTCTTGTTCTTTCTGTCTGTTTACGTAAACTTCCGCAATCGTGGAACTATGTATGTTTCTGCGAACCTTTTTAGCACAGTATCCCAGTGACTGGTATCTGATAGATTAAGCTTGTGTTAAAATGCAGTGTGCTTAAATGATATGTTTTAGAGATTGGTTTTGGTGTAATTCAGAAGAATCTAGAATGAGGGAGGAGAAAAACACCTCTGCTGTTTGTTACTGTGCTACAGTGGCATGTAGGATGGAGCTGAGTCACTTCGGAAGCATACAAAGAATGTGCATCTTGAGCAATAAGCAAACATTAGTCTGTGGTGCTGCTGCTTCAAATCAGATTTGGAAGGATAATTTTTTGGTTTGTTTAATATATCATGTTTTGTAGTGTAAAAAGTACAGAGACCAGTTCACAGATCAGCAGAAGCTTATATATGAAGAAAAACTGGAAGCAAGTGAACTTTTCAAGGACAAGAAGGCTTTATATCCAGCCAGGTAATGACTACTTCTCCTGCTTTTAGGGTACAATAAATTCAATATCCTTTCACAGATTTTAGGAAACTAAGCAAGATTTTGCATTTTATCTTAAGCGGGAAAGTGCATTCTCCTTGTTTGACAATGTCCCTCCATCATTTTACTTTACAATCCTGGAAATTGACCTCAGTTTGCTTCTAACTTAGATGTTGTTGCAGTCCACTAATCCTGTGATACTGAGCACTTTTGTCCAGAAGCCATGATGTTTTGTTGTTCTAACCCCCGTGACCTGTTCACATCGTAAAAGTTTGGAGGACGTGTGGAAGGGAGTAACTCTCACCCTTTCCCCTAGTTTCCATCACGACGGTTCCTGCAACCAATACATGTAGAGTGAACTGTAAGGCTGTAAGTGACAACACCGCTCCCAGATGAGATGTGCCAGGGAGCTCTCCTATTTTCAAACTTAGTACGTTCAGCGTAATACTCTGATGCGAAGACTAGGTAATTTAAGAGTTAGATACATTGGTATATATCTTTTTGAAAGGATACTTTAAAAAAAAAAGTGCTTAGAAGTTAATTTCCATTTTAGAACCTTGGGTTTTTTTGTAATTGGAGACTTTTGAAATGTGAAATCTTTGCATAGAAGTTTTTTGGTTTCTCAGATAACTGAGTTCTTAAAAACTGATAAATTCTTGTCATTGCTGTCTACAGAGCTAACATTACTTAAGAAAGTGCAGCAGTATCTGATTTTACTTAAGGAATGCAATATTTTTTTTTGCATGCAATCAAACTGACAAAATAGAGATCTGATGTTCTTGAAAGAAGTTGAATTGAACTTTTTAAGTGAATATGAGCTTAGAAATTGTGTTTTTCTTGAAATCAAAGGTCTTGTCCATCTCGGGAGAGTTTTCTTTTAGAAGCCATAGTTTGAGCTGAGCAGGACCAAGGCACCATAAAGCGAGAAGCAAGGTTCAGTAGAGGGAGGAACAGGAATCTGCAGGAGTTGATGAGGGCATTCCATGCAGGGACAAGCTCTGCTTAGTTGTTTGTGTGTTTCATTGGTTTTGTTTTGTTTCTTTTTTCCTTTTTTTTTTTTTTTATTGAGACATTTCCTTTTTTCTTGTAATGGGCCCCATACATGTTTCTCTTTCTTCCCTTCAGTAGATCACTTATTTAATGGCTGCATGTGTTAGCTTGTGTTTTGTTCCTTATTTGCTTTGGGATGTCTTTTTATACTGCTGGAAAAAGAGAAAGATGCTTCCTTCGGACTTTTCTAGGAGCAAGTAGGTTTTCTTTGCTTTGAGTCAGTATACATCTGATCAGCGTAGACCTCCTTGGGAAGGAAGGAATTTTATTTATATCCCTGGTTTTGGTACTTTTTACACCAAGACTGAACCATGAAATATTATACAGCAAAATATATATCTGAGTTACTTTTATCTAAGATATTCTTATGTGGTATATGTGATAGAGGGTAACTGCTGATTCATTTCAGTTTTAGCTTGTAAGTCGTCATCGTTTGATTAGGGACAAAGTCCACAGGGAATCTGCTGTTTTGGTGACTATGGTTTCATAATGCTAATAAGTAAAAAAAAAAAACAAAACAAAAACAAAAACAAACAAACAAACAAAAAACCAAAAAACCCAAAGATCCAACATGGTAAAAAGTTAGAATGCTTTCCCCACTCTGCACTCATTTAGAAACATTTCCATCTCTTTTTCTCTTGTAATTCAGAGCTAATTAACTCCTGTTGGTGTTTTTTTCTTTTGTTGGCCTAAGGGTGGAGGAAATTATTGTATAAAGTTTCTGATTAGTTAGTATGATAATGATTCATAGGATGTGGCTAATCTTCTGTGTGTAATATAATTATTTAAGAACAGAGAGGGACTTCTTGTGAGTACTAAAATACCAGTACTCCTTTTCTCTCCCATCTCCCCATGTGACAGAGATGCAATTACAAAGGTAGTGCTGTTCCACATAATATATTGGTTCCTCTTGGGCTTTAGTCTTGGCAAAGCTTTGCATTTAGTACTTTGACTGTAATTTAATCAAAGTGATTAGTTAAAGTGACTTCCAAACAAAGCAAGCAGCAACTGTATTCACCAATTCTTAACTGATAGTGAAGCTCATACTATATAACCCTGAGGTGGATAAAGATGGCCTGATTTGCAAGTGCAACAAGCCTTGATGAAGAGCCGGTACACTTTTAACAAACAACAGCAGACCTTGAAGGCAAGTTCTTGTCTGTGAATCTGAAATATTGTGGAAGAGCAGAGGTGTTGGTCCTACTGAAGTTTTATTTCCTCTGTTTTCACAGAGACTGTTATTGCGCGATTTTAAATCAAAATTCATTGCATATGCAAGGATGTACTTATGTGTGATATCCATAGCAATTTGGACCATTTAATTGGAAAATGTTTCAAGAGCAAGGAAAAAAAAAAACTTCTATTACTGTCTTCGGTGACAAATTTCTCTATTCACCATCACTGTGCTGTTAATGTGTACAAGATTCTGTGTCTAATAGACATGCCGTTTCTTACCCCACCTCCTTCTTCCTTCTTTCTCCTTGGATAATGTGCTGGGAGATACGTTCACACTACTCTGTAGAAATTCCCAAGTTATTTTCAGCTGATTAGTATGCCTGCGTGGCGCAGATTTATGCCAACACCACCGCACTGAGTTGACCGGTGGTACTGGCCTGAAGAGTCTCAGGGCAGAGCTTGGGGGCCTGCAGTTTTCAGCTTCTGAGAGGATGGAGGACAATTACACTGCATGACTTTCCCTGACAGACAGTGTATCAAACCTTAAGGAAGCTTCTGGCAGTACAGAGTCATTGAAAATGGTATTTGGTGCATCTCCTGGCTCCACGAAGCCTGAAGCAGAATGTGGTGGTTTCAGGAGGTTTACTTCTTCCCTGCAATTCGTATTTAACTCGTGTTTCTCTTGTCTTTTTGTTGGGCAGTGTTGGGCAGCCGTTCCAAGGGGCTTACTTGGAAATCAGCAAGAACCCCAAGTATAAAAAACTTAAAGATGCTGTGGATGAAAAAATCATTATTGCAGAAGTTGTGAATAAGATCAATAGAGCTAATGGGAAGGTAATAAAATGGCATTGCTTTATCCAGAAGGGTAGATCATTTTTGTTATAAATAAACTGAGAGGGAGACTTCATCTCTGTCAGCTAATAGCCTGAGGATGTAAAAAAATGCCTTTTTTTTTTTTTTAAGGGTAAGACTGGAAACGTTAGATTTATGTAAACTGATTATTTTAAGTACCCATTTTAAATTTACATAAAGATTACTAAAATATTTTTTGGGTTTGTAGTTTTCAGTGACTTTTCCAAACAAAAATGGCATCTCGTCAACTGGCAACAGGCTGTATTGATTCACAACTAAATGTAGTCTCTGTACCAAACTTAGATCTTCTATTTGCCAATTGAAGAAAATAAATACTTAGAGAATATTGTTCTTGTTCAAGTATTTAGAAAACTTAACCTTTCGAGGTTCACATTGTCATTCAAGCTCCTGATTATCACATTTTATTATGTTTCAAAATTGTGAGTGGCATACTCTGCTAGCTTTGCCTATCTTCTGATCAATATCAAAAGCTTTTTGGAATGACGAGACAAGTTTCTTCTATCATTTGAATAAAGCTGTTAAATATATTGGGTACTTTTTTAATCTGCCAGGACAGAACTTGTTTTGCATTTAAATTATACTTATTAAAACAGGAAGTATTATCCTCCCTTAGTAAATGTAATTGTTTTCACCATATCTCTCTAAATATTAGAAGTAGTAGATCTCAACTTCTCAGATGTAGATGTCATTTATGCATTTGTAGGAGTGAAATTAGGTTGCCTGTTGTTGATGCCAAGTTAATTTTCTGGTTTACAAGAAACTAATTAAATGAAGACAATCTCTTTCCTGTACTTGCATAGGCTAGAGCTCTCAAGATTTTAAAAAAAAAAAATATTAATAATGAGCTATGGTTCTATGTGCTTAAGGCAGCTGCTTCTTAATTATAATAGTTAAGACCATTCTTTAAAATTTTACAGGAGAAAAAGCTGTATGTAGATTAAGTTCTCATTTCTATTTCCTATTATTTTCTAAGTTGAATTTAAGAACACACATTCATGCTTTAAAAATATTTGTCATTTGAAAATATGAATGTGTATCCTCATAAGGAATCATTCCAACAGATAAAGGGAGGAGAACATAACACTGAAAATACTTACTTGATTTGTGTTGTTCTGCAACACAATTTTGGTGAATAACAGTAAATAGTGAACCATAGTCCTGAATTAACTATCTCTGAAAAGGTATATTGGTTTTCCTGAGGATTGACAGAGCATGAGAAATGAGGTTATCCTCATTTGCATAGTTTCTGAGTTTCAGTTTCTGAATTTTATAACTGTAAGCTAGTAATTAAAGGAACTGTTTATATCTAAGCATATGTGCCAAAATGAGCTAAGCTTCTCAATCTATAATTAGACACATAAATGAATTTGACCTGATTTTAACTGATCTGCAGCTTTTACTGAACATCAAATGTTCGTGTTTACTAATGTGGGTCAGGCTTATTAACTCTATGAACTGCTTGTAGTCTTAGTAGGTAAAGACCAGACTCAAGAAAGACCAGTTTTCTCTTTGTGGAGATAATAGTTTGCATTTTTATATTTTCACAGGCTACATCCAGGATTTTCTTATTAACCAAAAATAATGTTCTTCTCGCGGATCAAAAATCTGGCACTATAAAGTCAGAGGTTCCTCTGGGGGATGTTACCAAAGTATCCATGAGCTCCCAAAATGATGGCTTCTTTGCAGTGCACCTCAAGGAGGTTGGTTACAACTTTATAATACACTAATATGACTGTTTTACATGCAGTGAAATAAAAATTGTTTGTTTATTATCTTGTAGCATTAAAGCGTAGTGGCTAGCCTGTACGTTTAGAAGTTTATTGAACTTTGCCATATCTGCAAAAGCTTTGATTTAAAACTACTGAAGCCAAATGAGAACAGTTATTACATTATGAATGATTATTTATTTGTAAAAATCAGACTTCATATTTCACTGTAGCCTCTTGAGGATTGGATTTTTCCATTTGTAATATGGGCCTTTAATCTGGTTCGGATACTTTGTGGCCATGTTTTCCTTTTTAGCTGCTCAGGTAATTCTTCCTGACACACTGGCAGAATATTTCTCTCTTCTTTCATATTCTAGATTTTGGTAGTCCTCACTACTTTCCTTTCTGTTTCAGGGTTCAGGAGCAGCTGGTAAAGGAGATTTCCTGCTTAGCAGCGATCACCTTATTGAAATGGCCACTAAACTTTACCGCACTACTCTCAGCCAAACCAAACAGAAGCTCAACATTGAGATATCTGATGAGTATGTTTCTTGTTTGCTTAAAAGTGCATTTCCTTCAATGCAACGTGCTAAGAAGTCAAGTATCTAATGTTAGAAAAACAAAACACTGTTGTGTAACTAATACGTCTTTTCTCTTGACAGAATACTTGTAAATAAGGATCCAGTTTTCAGTGTGTACTCACTCCTAGTATGCATTTTTGCTCTTATTTCCTTGAAAGTCATTAGAGAAAATGTGCTTTTCTTAAAGTAGTTTCAAATAGGGCTATGAAGCAGAATTGCTGCTGTAGAAATAATTAAGAGATACTACATTTAAGAGTATCACTTTGTGCGTGACTGAAAAGTTCACATATTCCTATGAGATGTTTATGAATTAGTCAGGGTGGACACCAGGTGCCAAGTTCCAGTGAAAACCTCCAAAACAGAATTAAATGTTCCTCCCCAAAGACACATAATGATGGTGCTTGTAATGTAGGTCTATAAACCTCTACCTTCTTTTTTGTGAAGGTGAAAGATGTATTCTTAAAATTCTTGCTGATGGTGTTTGAACCACCTGTTGTTGTTTTGGGATTTTTGGTTGTTAAAAAGCTTTGTTTGACAAAGTTTTGCATCTCAAATTAATATTTCTTTCTGCTTGATGCAGTTTCATATTTTGGCCTTAAGTTAGGACTGCACTTGCAGTGTTTATAGCCATGGAATAAAAACGTTTGTGTGTGTGTGTGAACTCCTGAAGCCTGCTGAGTTAGAGTCCCTCACTTAGTCCACCATTGCTATGCACTCAGTTTGTTGTGTGAAATAGTGTTGATTTGGTGGGTTTATTCATTCTGAATAAAGAAGAAAATTTGAACACTTTAACAATAATGAAATAAAATTTCTGTAGGCAAAACCTGAACCTTTTATCTGGCTGCGCAGCACTGCTTGCATTCTAGAGTCACGATGGCGAGTACAGTTTGTATCTGTTCAGATTTGAGGGTTTATTTAAAAGCTAATTTTATTCTTTCCTTGAAAATGACGTGTGCCATTTTCCTTTGTTCTGATACCAGATGTGATTTAATTTGCTCAAGGGTGTGCATTTTTAGCCTCTAAAAGAGCGTGGCTGTCCCCAGTGAGATTCTAGTTTAATGATGGCTACAAAGGAATAAACTACTAAAACAAAGTTTAAGCATGCATTGCACTAGTCTGGACTGCCTGCCTGCCTTAGATCTGGAAAACAGTCTACTTTCTGGGAGTCTTGCATTTTGGGATGTGGTTTTGTTTCTTGTCTTGCAGATTAAAAACATTCAAGTGTGTATTGCTATCGAGTTTATCCAGACTAAATAATTCTAGGTTGTTTGCTTCTTTTTTAGCAGTTCCATCTCTGTTGATGGTGAAGCAGCGCTCTCTTCTCCCTGCTAGAGTTTAGATACAGGCACAACTAGGAATTGGGGAGAAAATGTGGCCTTACTTTGACTACTGTACACTACTTTTTGGGAAGAGAGCTTATATAAGTAAAAATGCTGTTGATCCAGGGGTATGTCTAGTAAGAGACATACCGTTTATAATACTGGAACAATGGGTCTAGGAAAATGCAGCCTTTGTGACGAGAGATGATGACTGTAAGACCTACTTGTGTTTTCCGGATGCCTGCATGGCTGGGAGCGCCGAACAAGTTAATCTTTGAGCGTCTGGGCTATGCAGCAGGAAAGCAGGACCAAAGGGCAGCTCGGCGCAGGAGAGGCCACTTCCTCCCCTGAGCTCTGCCGTCAGCTTGATTTGTGGTTTCCGGCTGGAGAACAAATTCTTTGAAGTTTTTGGCCTCTGCTGGCGGACTTTTTAAGGATGCTAAAAGGGAAAATCTGCTGTATTACAAAGGACTTTTTAGGTCAGCAGCCACTGAATGTGAGCCAAAAGGCAGCGCTGCCCTGTTTATTACTTTTAGTCTTGCTATCCAGATCAGTGAGAAGTTTGAGGCACCACAGGAGCCTTTTGGGTTTGGTTTTTTTTTTTTAAAGCAATTCTCCACGTTCAATGAAATTTCTCTTCCAGTAAAAAGTGAGGAGTCAAATCCAGCGTAATTTATCCTGGACTGTAAGAAATATCTAAATTTGGAGATTGCTGGGATGGAAGTGAATTTTCGCAATTGCTGAGCAGTGCGCTGTAAAGGCTAACTAAGGATTAGGAATATGAGAGCTGCTAAAATACCAGATATACTAAATTAAGCGTAAACCAGAAGAGTGCTCCCAATGTTGCTATAGAAGTATTTAGCTTCCTTACATGAAAACAGAAAAGTCCCTTTGGACGATGGTGAAACGGTTGGAAATAGTCTTTGCTGCATTTCTAGTACATTAGAAATTCTGCTTTAAACTACCTTCTTGCTAAAGGGATAGCAAACTATTCCACAGGTACAGGCAAAAGGCAATAATTAAGAGAGACTACCTGAAGGAGACTCAAGCTGGACCATAACCTATTGCTTTTTTTAATCCCCCAACTCTTACTACTAATACAGACCTGAAAATGACATCTTTTGGAGTGATGCTCAGAACCAACAGGAAAGGACTTTTGCTCCTCATGTGGTTTTTTTCCACCTTTAACTAAAACGTATCTTATTCCCTCTCCTAGGTTTCTGGTCCAGTTCAGGCAAGACAAAGTGTGCGTGAAGTTCATACAAGGCAGCCAGAAAAATGGCAACATCCCAACTTGCAAGCGAAAAAACAATCGGCTTCTTGAAGTGGCTGTCCCTTAACTGCAGCTGGTGACTCTACCTTTCACGGACTTGTTTCTTTGTAATAGTGCAATTTTAGGTGTTTGGTTTTGCTATTTTTATCCCTTTCTGGAGCTGTTGATGGCAAATAGCTTTAGAAACCCTTGGCAAAACATTTGATCAATCAACTTTTTAATCTTTTTGTTCATGCCAGAGTTTTAACCCTCAAAATGCAGATTTTTACCCAGTGAGGCATTTTTACCAGCTGGCACGTATCTGTCATACATGAATCATTCTCTTTGTTTAGCGGTCATATTTTAGTGCAGCATACCGTAAACCCACATATTAATGATAAATTACTCATATTCCTTAGTCTAGTGATCCACTTAACAGGAACTATACATGGCCTTGATGCTTGGTGACCAGTTGTGCCCAGTGTCTTTTCATAGTGACCTGTTCTGGTGTTCTGACAGGCTCCTTGCTTGTCACCGCTGGGGAGACCGGCAGAACGGAGACTGACACACTAACTCCTATAGTCAACACTAGGACCTATATAACTTGATCTTTTAGTCAATACAGCACAGGAACATCTAATTCTGCAAAACGGAAGGAATATATGATTATACAAGCAGCTCTATGCATAATTTTATAGTAAAAAATGCAGAAATTTTGAAACAGGATTTTTAATTAGGTCAGATGTTTTTAATGACTTTATACAGTAGAAATCAGTAAAAATTAAAAAAGCTTGTTTTTTTCACAAAAGCTACACAGTTCAAGGCATATTTTCTGTTCTGCTCTTTTTTTCTTTTAAATTATCAGTTAAGATTAGAGCCTGAAAAATGCAATAGTATTCATAACACCAGTAAATGCTAGATATTTAAACAGTTAGTTATCAAGCGAAAAGTTTGAGCCTTTCTTTTAGATAATGGCATGTACAATGTGCAATAAAACATACATGACATTTTGTGAAAAATTATTTATGATACATTTTTGTGTGCAAGAGAGAGGATTGGTGCAGCCTGCGTAGACAATGTAGGGGTTAAAATAGATTTGTGTTGTTAATTTGCAGTTTTTTAGAGTGTACACTACAGTTGTCAATTTGGGAAGAATACTTAGAATTAAAAAATCCTTAATTTGGGGGTCTGTATATAAATTGGTATTACAGTAATAAAACTGTTCTAATTCTGTGCTGTTTGGTACTCCTATGTTATAACCATATTTTTGTACTCCAAACTATTTTATATAACTTGTGTGCCTGATGTAAATGCGTGCACAGAAAATACAATCAAGAGCTGCGTTATAAACTTTCAGTGTAACTGATTGCACTTAATCTTTTATAAGCCAGAAGCATGAGTTGAAATCCTGAAGAGGAGAGACGCATTTTTAGATAGAAGTAACTACTCAAGTGAAGGGCTTGTTGGATGTGACTGTTTGATTTGTTCATGCAAGGACAGCTGAGAAAGCATTGTGTTTTTGCCGTCTGATATAGGACAGATTAAGACCCTGGGTATCTGATGTGCAGTGCTGGAAGTCCAAGCATAAATAAAGGAAAGATAAAGAAAAGTTCAGAGTCTCGTTACTCTCCTGGTGGTAAAGTGATGCAGCGCTCATGGCCGTGAAGGCTCCTCTGAGTAGTTCAACGTTAATGTTGGCTCTCTGCGTTAAAACTGCATGTACTGCAATAGATGTTCTAGTGCTAATGGTGGCCTCTTGCCAGTCTGAAAAAAACAAGCTGGTTTGGGTTATACCACAGTTTGCTTTGGGATTAAAGTAAATGATTTTGCTATGGTTTGGATGCAAACAATTATTTTAACTGGTTGCTTAATGTTGCTGTTAAAATTCCATGCACATGACCTTGAAAGGTGGGAGTAACCAAAAGATGTATTTTCCAAACTATCACCCAGTCGCCTCTTCCTTATCATCTTCATTTTAACCCTTCTTTTAGTAATTAAGTCAGGTTAATAGTTTAGTACAATTTAAATAACTTTCTATGTATTGTGATTAGAGATGCTTACAAAGGAAATCTTAGTATCGATTTGTAATGCAAAATTGGGATACTTCAAAGGAATTATTCCATTGCCTTAACAAGACAGCACGTAATAACATGGTATTTAAGACTCCTAAATCCTGTATTAGAATTGCTGCTTGGTAAAGACTGGAGGGTTTGTAAAACTGTTCAGTATCTTGAAAGCCTTACAGTAAGAACCACAAGGGGCAAATTTTTAAAATGAATACAGAAGTAAGGAAAACAAACATTTGAAGTCTGATGTAATCCTGTAGTTGCTTGCAGGTAGGAAATGGGAGAGTTTAGATTAAGTGCATCTGGATATTTGGCCCACAAAATTAGGGTACTACAGGATAATACTAGGATATTTGATCCATCCCAAGCAGAAACAGTGCAAATCCCTCTTATTTTTTTTGATCGTTGCAGCAAGTCATGATAGTCGTACCTCCAAAAGACTGGAAGAGGGACAAATTCCTCACTTTGGTTTCTGTTGTTTCATTTCTTTTTCTGGACCTTTACGATTTTTACCTTGCATATTAGCTGGTACTTTGTGATAGTTACCATTTGGCACTGCAATATTTCTTAATGTACAGAGCAAGTTTTGCTGAACATGAATGAATTTAGATATGCTAGATGAGTCATGGTATCTTGATGTTTAGATTTAAGTATCTAGGATGTTGAAAATAAAAATGCAAGGTCAGCTAGTTGGTTTTTTTTCTTTTCCTCTGTTTTCTTTTATAACCTTCTATCAAATGGAATTACAAAGATAAGACTATTCCTGCTGTGGTGCTAACCGTATGCATCCTTTTACTTGTAAATTTGAAATTGTCATCTGAAAGCTGGGCAAGGATCATTAAAAAACCCGATATTTGTTGCATGATACTTTCCAGAATCAAATAAAATTCTCTTCCTAGACCTATACTTCCTCTATATCTGTATCTTCCTTACTGCCATCAAATCTAAAAAGTGCAGGTGATGGGATTTTAGGTTAAATATACACAACACTGGTGTGCGACTTGGAGACAGAAGAAATTTTTATTTTGTATGTGATTCCTTAAGAGGCAGCATATCTTCCTCAGTAACTCACAGTAACCTTTTTCAGTGCAATTCTTCAGTGCAAGTCCCTTCCTTAACATAGTTTTCTCTGAAAATTCTGCAAACTCGTCTTTCCTAATATTTGGATTTGGACCGATTCCCTAAGAACAGTATTAATAGCCAGACTAAGCCAATTTAAAAAAATGGCTTTAAGCCCCAAACCTATCATATTCCACATTTTGTTTTCTGATATTTTTCTCTCTTTTTATCCTTAACAATTTTATCCTGATTTATGTACATTTTTGTTCATCATAAAAATTATGGAAGAAAAACTAAAATGTAAAATCAGAAAAAGCATCTATAGTTTTAATCCAGGTTTGTTTTCATTGCCAAAATTGGGCCCTTTTTCTAAACAGTTCTGGGAAAATATTGAAGAAATGAGATAATTTTCCCTGGCTGGTGTAAATTTCCCTGTTAATTTTTAAGCTTTTAGATCCTGAATCACAAAGAACAACGTATTTTCCACATTCTATAGGAAATGGTCGTGGTGGTTTGAAAAGATTGCACTGTAGTGTGATGGCAGTGGGCAGGAGGGAGATGCACATGTCTACGCTTCTTTGGACATCAGAACTTCCCAACAAACACGCGTTTCAAAGACAGAACTGGATGTGTTTTATGGGGATGCTGCCAACTTACTACAATACAGACAAGTGGGAATTTTAAGTAATCTCTAGCATCACTAGCATCACTAGCAGATGAGGAAAAAGGTGCTCCTATGAATCTGTTGTTTTTAAGGAAACACATCACTCATTCATGTCTGGCTGTGTTTGTCTACAGTAAGCTACAGCTGTTTAAAGGATTGGGGCTGTGAGAGGAATATCAAACTTAATCCCAACAGGTTATCAGCTAGAACTGGTTCTGCTCCCGTCCCCTTGCGCATATGAATAAGTGGGGTATTCAGGCTTTCACTTAAAATGAAAGTTAGCAAAGATTGAGGGCATTGCAGTTCACTTCGATTATGATCAATTGATGAAATTGTGTCCTAAAAGATTTTTAGAAACACATTCTCTCTCTCCTTCATCCTAAACTTTTAAGACGTTGACATCTGACTGTGAACTGGCTAGGCAAAATTTTGAAGTATGAAGCACAAAAGCCTTTTTCATGAATGAAAAGAAAATTTGAAGAATCTGAATATCTCCTCTTAAAATAATTCAACTGATTTCCAAGGCTACTCCCTGGACTTAACCCAAGGTAAGGCTCTCTTGGTTGTACAACGTTCCACTATTTATAGTTTTTATCTTTTCTCTAAGAATTAAAGACCAAATATTCCTCTGGCTACGGAATCTTCTTCTCTGGAAACATGGCAAAGCAATGGGGGTGTGCAGGGAGTCCTCCTCTAGGACTCCTTGCCCAGGCCCCCGGGACTTTACTGCCCAGTCTCACCTTCACCCTCTGAAACACTGAATGCCTTTTAGGCTGTTCTCTGAAAGTGGGAGGCGATGCTTTTTGCCACCACGAATGGTGATTTTTACTGGCCTGGCAATGTCCCTTCTGGACATTACAGATCCTTTCCCTGCCACTATCTTGATGGGGATCTGAGAGATGCTGGGTGCCATTTCCCATTTTGGCTCTCATCACGTTTTGATTTCCTCCTGCCCCCATTCCCTCCTACCTCTGACATTCTCTGCGGTGATGAAGGAAGGCGTATGTCTCCAGCGTAAAGCAGCAACGTATTCTTTTAGGTTATTTTTTTCCATTATCTACCACTGCATCTTGGCACCTCAGTTTCAGCTAAACATACAGGAAGTGTTTTATTTCCCTTCTAACCAAGAGCTGTTTCCAATGAAAGATGCTTTGTTTTCCCTTTTGAGTTAACGTGCTAGCTGTATCAGAATTACCAGTTTCCCCAAAATTCTGACAAAAAGCAAAACTGAAGCCTGCAACATGAAAAGCTGCTGTTGCTATGCTCTCTGTCTCTTCCTGTTAGAAGAGAAATCCACTTGAAGTGATACTGTGATGAAGTCCCTGCTGGCTTGATTCACTGCACGCAGCCCTCAACGTTGTTGTACATGCTTCTTGTAGCCTGAAAAAAGGAATCCGTCAGAATATGAAATTGGTAGTTTCTAACTGTGGTGCCAGAAGGAGTGAACCCATTTATATTCAGATGCAAAGGAACATTAAATAGCTGTGAATACACTTAGGTGTGCTTTTACTTGGCTGTATGCTGCTATAGCTATGGGAAGGGACCTTGGCATAAGTTTAACCATGAAGATGCCAACTGCAGCTGTTCAAAGCAATGCTGTCTGATCAAAATCACCATAAGCTATTGATTAACATTTAGTTTTTAATAGTAAAGTCCAAAAGTTGTGGATGAGCTTGCAGTGGAAGGGTCCTAAATGTTGACTGCATCCCAAACCTGTTAATATTATATGGGGATTCTGGCCTTGTAATGAGTTTTCATTAGCTGTTCTGGGAAAAATGCAAAAAATAGTAACAAATTTCAGCTATTTCTGATAGAGGAAGAAAGCATTTGTTTTAAACCAACAGCAAACTTGTTGTAACATAAAGGTATGATTGTTTCCACCTCGCGGTCAGCCCATTCCTGGCACAGAGGTGTTCTCCCTGTCCATCCCTTTATTTGCAAGCTGTATTTAGAAAGTGTTGCTGTATTGACATCACGTGATGTCCCACACATGCTTGGCTCCCGAGCACCATGGGGTCCTGGGACGTGGGTTTTGATCCTACCTGGGTGGTTTTCTCCCTTCTGTTGAGGCAGAGGTAGGATTTCTCAGGGTAAAACAAACAAATGAAAAAAAGAACAAACTGGAAAAGGAAGGGGGGCTGTGAGCCAGCTCCATGCTTCAAGTTTCAGTCCCATGTTCAGGCTCTTCTGTACAAAGAGGGTGAGGAAACTCTTTCCAAAGAGAGGAGAGCGTCTTCTCCAGCTGCCAGGCCCCGGGATGCCATGGGTGGGGGCCTGTGTCTTCCTCCAGCCAGGGTGGAGCAAAGCCTGTTGTAGATTTGATCTATTTTTGTGTTACTGTGCTAATCCCGGTCCGTGGTGCTATTTAGAGGCTTCCCTTGGTGTGATTTTCTCCTTGCGCTCAGTTTTGCGCTGCCAGATGTTCCGTTCTCTCACATTACCCCAGCGTGTCCTACAGCCCCCTTTTGCCCGAGATTTCTCTGCCCGTCTCCGCTAGGGCTCAGTCACACTTGCGAGGTTTCTCTAGAAACTGGTGGGATGCAAGGGGGAGCCGGAAATCTTTTCTGAAGGGAGACCAAATCAAAAGCAGGGTATGGGTAAGAGGCATCTGGAAAAGGCGCCTGAGCTGCAAGGCATCAGGAGTTTGTTAGTGGCTGCTAAACCCCAGCCACCTGCCTCCGGGCTTAGCTGCTTCAACCTTGAAGACCTGCGCTCAAAAAATAGGAGTATTGGTCAAAAACAGGAGTATTGGTCAAAATGGCAGACACCTTACTCGTGCTTCGCGGGCAGCTTGTGAGGTTCAGCATGTGGCTTTTGGCAGTTCAGTACCGATGACAACCTTAATCGGTGGGAAACGCGTTTGCTGGGATGTGGCAGGGTGGCACTGAGGAAGCGTTGCCCTCACCGTAGTGCTTGGAAAGCTCTTCTCTGCGTCCTCACCCAGGTGTGGGAATGCGTGTGCTTCACAGAAATGACAATGTGCATGGTGTGTGAACAGCTTCGGCCTGCCACGTCCACTGGATGCAATTCCTCGTTACATAAAAGATTTGGCCACTTTGTTCCTTGGAGATAGTGCCTGGTCTCCTGTGGAAGCTGTAGTTCAGGGTGGGTTTTTTTGTTGTTTGTTTGTTTCTTTTTTTGGATTCTTACATTTGCAATGTGACATAAAGGTCACTGTGGCTTTAAGGATATGTCTTTTTCCTCATGAAAAAACTGTAATTTAACACAGGGGGACAAATTTCCTCATTTTTATTTGTTTTAGAGTGAACTGCCTACTAATGAAAAATGTTCCCAGTATTGAAAAAAGGAAACAAAATGGATCCTAGCAACTACAAATGAGATGAGTATTTATAGCTATTTCTTTCTCAAAAATGGCTGGAAAAGGGGTTTCATATTTCACCGTGAGCTGAACCAGCGTGTTTTCTGCCATTGCAGCAGTGTGGTCTGGTCCTTCCTGCCCATGGCTCTGGCCTGATGCTGCGGTGAGCCCGGGCTGTGTGGTAGAAGGGCAGAGAAGTCGCCCTGTGACAGGGACTCCCTGGGGGGACGCAGGTCCCTGCGTAGCCCCACAGGTCTGGATGGAGGGAGAGGATGCGGGGAGCTGTGAATTCGGCTCAAGTGTGATGTGAAACCACACACCCGGATAGCAGTCGTGCTTTCTGAGGTCGCAATGGGTTTCAAGGACTTCATGAGTTCTCTTGAAAGACACTGTGTGCAAAAATCCCAGGTTTTCTAACTTAAGACAGACAAGCAATGGGACAAGAGGAAACGGCTTCAAGTTGCACCAGGGGAGGTTTAGATTGGGTATAAGGAAAAATTTCTTCACCGAAAGGGTTGTCAAGCATTGGAACAGGCTGCCCAGGGAAGTGGTTGAGTCACCATCCCTGGAGGTATTTAAAAGATGTGGAGATGTGGTGCTGAGGGACATGGTTTAGTGGTGGACTTGGCAGTGCTGGGTTAATGGTTGGACTTGATGATCTCAAGGATCTTTTCCAACCTAAAAGATTCTATGATTTTAAGAAGCAGATACAGAACCTGCTGCCATGTGTCTTTACAAAGCGCAGTTCAAGATTTCTCTCTCCCCTGGTGCTGACTTTGTTGTTACAAACCAGGATTTGTATGGGATTTGGTTGGGGAGTGCTGGTAGCACCCCAGCGTATGTTCTAATGAGCACAGCTTTTGGAAGCTGTGTGGGGAAGCCAGACGTGCAAGGCAGAAGGTGGTGCGAATGCAGACTACTGTATGATTGCACCACAGCCACGTGGATCATTCAGAGAAATTAAAGATGAACACAAAATTAATGACTGTGTGAAATCTTCACCCCCCTCTCTGGCTGATGATAAAATTCTCATTGCTCTGCGGGGGCCTGAACCTCTCTCCGTTCTCATGCAGGTTTCTGTGCAGACACCAAGCAGATCATTACAGAGCTCCCAGCTGGGATCATAATGTCATTTCCTCTGCTATTTGCTCAGATTCCTTTTCCATATCTTCCCATTCCCTCCTCAGCCTTGCTGAAGAAGTGCTTTGTGAATCTACAGTTAACCTACCAGAGCTCTCTGGCGAGGAGGTTTCCCTGGGTTGCCGGGGAAATCCATGCACCAAATACAGAGCTAGTGCCTACAGGAGGAATGGAGCAAAGCGTGCGCCTCCTTTTCAGGTCTGTGGACACGATATGCAATGTGCACGCTTTGACACGAGTCCTCACGCTGGCCCGCCTCCAGGCCAAGAATCGCATCTCCCATCCCTAGGGGATGTGATGTATAAATCACTGCAGCTCGGCGATGCGGGGAATGTGCCACCAGTAATCCCTGGCTGTGCTCCTCTTCAAAGCAGGCGGTGTCCGCTCTCCCCACACACTTATAGCAAATACAGACCGTGGACGTATTGTCAGGGCCTTTGAGCTTTCCTTCTCAAGCCCGCTTTCTACATACGGTCTGACAGTGGATGCGGAGATGGAAGGAAGAAGAAGAAATGTGGGGAGGCAGTGCAGTGCTGGCATGCTTTGAAAGCTGACTCCTTTGCTCCAGATGTTCTAAATCACATGTGGAGAAGTGTTTGTGGTCAGATGCCGCTTGAAACCGATTGTTGATAGTCTCCTGAGACGGCTTGTGACAAATTGTATAATAAAAATGCTAAAAATAGCATAGTTATTCCCTGGAAAAACAAAGTTCCCACAATCCAATAAGCTGGGAAAATTGTTGAACTTTCTTTGGACACAACGTGCTCTCTTTGTGTGTGTGTGTGTTCTTCAACCTTCCATGGGTCTCTGGACTTTTTTCTTATGACCCTTCCTCCTCTTACCAGCTCCAAGCAACCACATTTACAGCCTCCCCAGCCCCAGTAGAAGCTGAATGGACCACTAGCCATCGATGTGAAAAACAGCCTCCCGCACTCTTGAACCTCATATTTTGTTCCCCGGTGTCACTGGTTGTTGTGAGTTTGTCTTGGTAGAACATTTTTTTTTAAACTTTGGGGAAGGCTAGCTCACAAGACGTGTAGCGCTAACACCAAGAGATCTTTACCACAATGACCATCCTTGACAGCAGCAATCCTTTACTGACCATGCCTAACCTATGCCACCGTTGATTTCTTTCCAGCATTGTCTGCTTGCAAGGTGCAGTACTGCCCTTCTTTCCTCAGTGCATGGGCAACTGGGCGGCAACCACCGTGGTAGGGTTTGGTAGTGTGTGTGTTGTCCCCTTGGCAGAAAGGTTGAGGTCAACAAGCATTCCAGGACTCTCCTCTGCAGCAGTGCTCTGTGAGGCCAGGTCCCACTTGAGACTTGAGATAGTTTAATTAATAGGAATGGGTTTTTCAGCGTTGAGAAGGTTTGCTGTGGTCTGCTTATGCTGCAGTAATGAGTTGCAAATCTAGTGGCAGAGATGATAAAAGCCATGGGTAATCACAAGCTATGGAAATGTTTGGCGTGCCCAGAGTGAGATCATGTGTGCTTTGCTAGCCGGCAACAACCCTTATCGTTTGACAGATGCCTAATACGTACAAGTGACTTAAGTCTGTCTACTACTGGAAATAATGTCCCCGTTACAAAAGCTACCCTTCCGTGTGCTATTTTTTGTATTTCTCTGATACGGGGAATTAGCTATAGTTTCTGTCATGAGTTGCAGCTCTGCAGCCACGTATACTTACTTAAAATTTTCTTGCCAATAAATTCAGGGGAAGATCTTGGAAACGGGAGCTCAACTTATGCAATGCATTGTGATCATCTTTTTGCGGGTGGTGATTTCAACCATAAGTCAATACAGTGATTTGTTTTATCTGACCATTCATTCTGGAGACTAGTGGTATTTAAACTTTCAGCAGAGTTAATAATTGAAGTAGTCAGCATTTTAACGTTTGCCCACAAGTAAAGTCCTGGTCCTACATGCCAAAGTCTCCCCCGATGCTTTTTGCTTGATGGGAAATTCCACACACATGCCAACACACTTACCAAAACCTTTCTTGCTCCCCTGCTGTTAGGTAGGTCATCAGCTGATGCACATTTTTGTGTCCTCCCTGGTGGCTGTGTGGCCATGGAGTTTTGCTAGCGAAGCATCTGAGGTGCAGCTGTTCCTTGCCCATGTAAAAATCTGAGGCACGCATCAAATTTAGGGGTAGAGTAAAACCAAAGAAATGGAGCAGATTGCAATAAAGAACACAAATGTTTTAGAAGCATTATAGACGAAATATGAAAAGGCTCCAGTTTCATAATGAAATACAGTTTGTGCTGAGCTGCTGGTCCGAAGTTTAGATCCTGCATGATGTCTTGAGAATAGCCTTTGTAATAGATTTAATTTGCTGACAGGCTGATGCTCTGTCCCAAAACCACCAGCACAGTTGTCTCCATGAATGTCTTCCTGCCAGGCGCTGCCTGAAATAGAGTATAACAAAAGTTAGAAAACTGAAGTTGTTTTTTCTGCCCTGAAGAAATACGTGGTGGCTACAGGAAAGGCTACAGTCACCACCATGACTTTCCTCCAGGGAATGTCCTATATGTTCTTCTGCCCTGAGTCATGTCTCACTCCCGTCTTCACAGTTAACCATGCCACTGAATCAGAGAAGATTGCATCATCAGCTGAAGATGTACACCAGCAACTGTCCTGCTTCCCCAGGCTGGCTGCACGCTGCCTCCCTGTCCCCAGCGAGCCACCTGCACCACCATCGCTCTCCTGCCCGCTGCCACACTGCTTCCCCAGCATCATCGCTCCCCATCCTCCCTTCTCGGACTTGGGAGGTCTGTCCTCGCCTGTGCCCGGGCCACCCCTCTGCCCAGCAGGTGCTTCCTTGGCCAGTAATAGTTTCCTTCTACTCTGCCACAGTGGTTTGAAGACCTGTGGCTTGTGAGGACTGGCTTTTGATATTTCTCCCCCTGTTTATTAGAATATGTCTATTTATTTGAAGGCTGGTAGTAGGTCCAAGCCTCCCATGGGCCAGCCCTTCAGCAATTCCCTGGATCCATCACTAATAAATAAACACAGCTGTCAGTACTGGGAAAGATAATTGGCTGTATAATGCACAGAAAGCAAAATTGCTTTCCTCGAGATTTATTCATCAATTATGGTTTGCCCTGGATGGCGCAATTTAAGCCATTTTCTGGGCAGGAGAGAAATATATCAAATAGAAAGAGAGGAAGCTATTGTTACAATAAATGACTGGGTGCATATGTGCATGACTGTGTGTTTTAGGTCTTCCGTAATAGGTGTCCTATTAACAAGCTAACGAAGAGGAGCCAAGGATTATCATTATGTTTGAGACAATAATGGGTATTTTGGGTTTTTTGCTTGTAACTAATGAGAATGTTGTCTGGTTCTTTGGCGTCTCCTGGGGGAGGCTGTTTGTTTGCTGTGCTCTGCTAGGAGGAACGCAGCAGCCAGTGTCCTGCACAAATCTTGCCTCTCCTTTTTGCGAACTCCCTTTTGCCTCCACCCGCTGAGCCCTACCTTGTACTTGTGGTGGAACTCCAACATCTTACCAGCCTTCAGGCTGGGGATGCCAACGTCTGAGTTATAGCTAAAGCCAAGTCAGCTGCAGTAAATGCTCAAGCCGTATTTTTAACTAAGACTTTCATGGAAATGGTGCGTTTGTCCCTCTCTGGAGAATATACCGATATGACAGTGCTGTGCAGAGTATTATAAAAAAAAACCAATGTTGCCAGTTACACTTCCAGTCGATCAATACGGTACATGGAAAATACGCAAAGTGACCATATGGAGGAGGAGTAGTCAGGGATTTCTTAAGGGCTTGCCTGGCGGTGCTCAGTTCCCTCAGCTACTATTTACTTTAAAACCATTTACTAGGACTTTAGAGCTCTCAGCATCTGGTGGGATCCGGCCCCTTTGTAAGTACGCTCCTACGAGGGTCCAAGGTGACCTGTGAACCTGTCAGCTACCATGCTGACTCTGATGATGCTCCTATAGACCTTGTCTCATTATTGGCATTAAATGGGTTTGCTAAGAGGCATTTAATTAGTTTTGTATTTGTTAGCAGGAATCACTTGTATTGTAAAGCACGCTGTGAGCCCTGCTGCCCAGAAATGCTTTTCTGATCCTAGGTAATACACAAGACAAACAGATCACCAATGTGTCCTACCGTCTGTTCTCTGTGGTGCCACCTACAGATTGCATGGTCCAGGAGAAGGTCCTCTCCTATGGCCAAGGTACCTCTCATTTAAGAGGTGAGATCTTCTGAGGCAGGGATGACCAATAACAAAAGCTGTATGCAGGACTTCTCCCAACAGCTCTCCTGTGACATTTGGGATTTTAGGTGCTACCTGAATATAATGAACATCTGTCAGCTGAGAGAAAGAAATAACACCATGTATGTCTTTTAAGGAGTCAGTTGGTTGCTGCTGTGGCTGATAATAATGTGAGAAGGAAGGAAGGAGAACAGACGCCCCACTCACCCTTGTATAGCTCTTTAACTTCAAAGAGAAACACCTAACAACCCTGCTCACCCCTGTGCTCTCTCTTTTTAGGTGCTTATGTCATGTCACCACCTATAAGAGAAGTCAATAAACCAAAATGTAACTGGCAGATGCAGGCATTGCTTGCTGTCCCACATTTTCATGGGTCTAGAAACTTCAGTTATTTATTACCCTTGCCATCAAAATCATTAAGAAGTCTGTGTATCTGTGAGAGAAATAATTGTTGTCACCTCATAGCAGAATTCTGGGTTCATTGGATCACTGGGTAAGTCTGGCAGGAGGGGACCTTGGAGGTCTCCAGTTCAATGTCCTGCTCAAGGCAGGGTCAACTCTGAGATCAGACCAGGCTGCCTGGGACTTTGTCTGGTCATCCCTTGAAAACCTCCAAGGATGGAGACTGCACAACCTCTCTGGGCAACCTGGGCTCACATTACATCCCGTGGTGTGGGCGCTGCCTTGACTGTTGAAAATGAGTATTAAATGTAGTTAAGAAATTTGGATCCCTTATTCAGACCATGGAAAAGAAGCTCAAACCGTCTGCTTTTGTAGTCTATTGCCTTTCATTCATTTATGAGATAAAATGAGATTGATTTGGAAACGGTTTTGGGAGAGGGAATTCAAATGTCTTTCCAGGCCATCAAATGTTGTTGAATTTATTATCATTTGAAGACAGAGTCATGATCTGACTAGAAAACTGGAGGCCAGGGAAGTTTTGAACTGTAGTGTAAAATGAAATCTGCTTGGCTTGAGGTAGGCCACTTAGTCTGCTCACTATAGCACAGAGAAAATAATATTTACTGCTTGGTGCTAGTACAAGGATTAATGTTTGCTAGATGCTGTGAAAATGAAAATATTCTTCACAGATAGCTTCTTGTCTGCAAGGAAAACTATGCACACAAAATGCCTCTGGATCCTCTCCTTTGGCGAGAACCTCTGGTTAGCTTTTTTTTTTCGTTATGCTTAATATAATCAAATGGCTCAAGACAGGAAAATGTTTGCCCCCTTTCTCCCTCCCTATCTCTTTCAACAGACAAGTAAGTGTAGAGACCTGCAGAGTGATGGACTATGAAAAGAGAAGAAGAGGAGATCTTAAACTGAAGAAGGGTTAAGATGCACACAAAAGCATGGGAGACCCACAACTTGGTACAGCGTGGGGTTTGAAAAGAGAGAGGAGGACGCTAGGTAGCTGGATAAAAGGCTGCTCGCACTAAAGACTGCAATTATGGAAAGGTTAATGTATTCAAGCAGAGTGAGGTATATTTATTTGCTAAATCACCTGTTGAAAGCTTTGCCTTCCCAATGAGGCAAGGTCACTCAGGTATGCCTCTCACCCAACCTGCCCGCGCTGGCTCGACCAAGGGTAATTGAAGCAGGTCATTAGCTACAGGCTGGGCAGCCCAGCTTCGCTGTAGGCTGAAATGTACAGCCCTGAGAGAGCCAGCTCGAGAGGTAATGCAGGGGTACATGAGGTGTTTGATTACCCGGCAGTGTTTTCCCACAATTCATGAATATACTTATCTCCAGAGTTTTGTAACATGTAGACTTTTAAATAGCTGAGTCCTAAAGCTTATCAGGCACATCAGCTATGACCTAAAATCTTGAAAGCAAATTTTGCTTTGCTGAAAAGGGAGCTTTAATGTCAACGTGCAGTGAATTATCCCCCTTCCTTTCATTTGCCTGAAATAAGGACTGTATTTCAGGCAAGGTGATGCTGAATTTGGACAAAGGAGCAGTGGGTGGAAAGCTATACTAAAAGTCTGGAAGGCGCCTTTGAAATGATTAACGGTCTTCTCAGATTAAATGGGGTAAAATTGCTTCAAGATGCTTAGAGAATATCTTGAGAAAATACTAAACACTCTATTCTGCTGAGGATCATTTTGAGGGTCCCTCTAATTGGTTTCAAGACGTGAGTTTAAAAATCTGAAAGACAGAGTAAGCCTGTTGGGTGACATAGGGCATGACAACAGCCAACGACAGGGCTATGGACGGGGTAATATTCAGATCATGTAGTAAGCCAACAGGAGCAAGATGGTGGCATACTGCAGGATTGCCTTATACGGTCTCTGAACATTTGCCTTCTTGTCCTTGAAGAGGGATTAAATAAAGTATATTTATTGTGTATCTTGCATGGTGATCAGCTCCCCCATAGAAAGTTATTTATTCAGTGCTGATATTAGACAGGACCCTTCATTTCCAGATCGTACCGCACCAGTACGCTGCAAACAGCCTGAGGAGGACAGAGTCACATTGCAGAACGACTCCGGTGGGACTGATCAGGATATTGATAACCCGGCATAGCTGTTTATGCCTCCCACGGGTGCTCGTTCAAAGTTCAAGGGCTCTCCCATAAATACAGGGCGCTGTGATTCATGGCCAGGATAGTGGGGCTCATCTGCCAGAAGTCAGGGAAGGGGCAGTTCCACTGACTGTGCGCCTCCCAGGAAGGTTAAAAACCATTTCTACCCTCCTGAGGAGGAAATAAGCTCAGAGAAGCAGCAGGCTTATCACACGCAGAGACCTCAGGAGTCCCTCCGGCGCAGAGCGAGGAGGGGAGGGATGCTCGCAGGGCGCGCCCACGGCCCCGCTGCCTCCTCCCCAGCCTGCTCAACGCCTCTGGTTCTGCTCTCCTTCAAAACTGATTTCCCATCGGTGTAAATTAGATAAGAATTGGTTCAGAGTCTTTAATTGTGATTTTTATTTTTAATCTGCATAATTAGATTTGTAATGGACTATTTTCACAGTCTTGGGACTGCTCAGAGATCGTTAGTGCTGGGCCCTGTGCGATTGCCATCTGCATGAAGGCGAGGGCTGCGGGGCCGCCTTACAAGCCTCCTGTGGCTCATTCAAATCACTTGCCACTTGAATCCCAGCTGCTTTCCCAAGCCACTCAAGGGGGTACATCCTTGCAAAACATTAGTCATCTGTCCCAACTCATGTCCTCAACAGATGCAATTGTTTAGGAGAATGTGGTGCTGAGGGGAGATTAATAGAATCTGGCTTTTAGAACAACTCATTTTACATTGGCTCTGCCTTTAACAAAAGAAAATGAAAAGAGAACAAAAGGAGAGGCAATACAGTAGCACCGGGTCTGGCACCAGGTTTCTGCCTCCCAGGTTGTGGGGAGGTACTTGGAGGGGGTAAACAAGGGCCGGACTGAGGCAGGGGATGGAGATGAGAAGGTATCTGGATATCCTGGAGTATGGACTGGGGAGCTCTCCCAAAGAAAGGTGATGGCTTTGGAGTGGGATGAGGATGACAGGGTGGTTGGAAGGCGAGTAGGAAAAGGAGAGTTGAGCCTTGTTGAAAATCTCACTGCCCTGAAATCTGCCTCCTCACTTCCCACATCCTTACAACTTCTCTCCTTCTTTTCCACCCCCAGCATCCTCCTGATCCTTCCCAAGCTTGTTTCCCCAGCCATGGACCGGGCCCAAGACACCCTTCCTATCCCTTACTCTGCCTACTTTGGACTTTGCTGCTGCTATGAAGTTTTATTTTGCAGCTGCAAGGAGGAGAACAAAATAAGCCTTCATTCTGGGGGTGGCAAAATTCACTGTAGCCTGTGTGCTGAAAAAGCCTTGGGCTGGCTCTGCTGCCACATCTTGTTCCACTTAAAATGCTGCTTTTAATAGACCCAAAATGTGTGCTTTGCCAAAGATGTTTCCTTCCCTTCCAGCAGAACCATGTGCACTGGTTTGTTCGTGTAAGACGTAGCCTGGCTGTGGGAGCTGCTGCCAGGGCTGTGTTGTGTTAGCTCATGTGGCACCAGAAACACGAAGACTGGCAGACCACCCAACTGGAAATCTCCTGTTTGACTTCAGTTTCGATGGAAGCTAGATTGGAGATTGTTTAAAGGGGACTTGAAATGTCTCATAAAAGCACATTTCAGATGCCAGCTCCTACCTTTAATTAACCCTTTGAAAATGGGACTTGCCAGTAGGGATCTGCAGTAGGTTTTGGGGGTTGCATTCAGAGTAATTGGTAACTCTCTATGTTGAAGCTGGACAGCAAGTGTTAGCGAAGCAATTTGCCTTTATATCTTCATCTCTTTCTCATTTCAGGTTCTCCATGGCCAGTGGCATTTCTTTCTCATCAAATATCTTGTGGCAGAGATTTCAAATGTTTGTAAGAATCAATATCTGATAGATGTAGTTGATGTGAGGTGTGGATCTCAAGCCCCCACCAAAACTTTTGGATCAGTAATGCTGCCCAGTTGACTGCAAAGATCCTGCTGTGAATTTGGGCTGTGAATACCACTGTGAGATCTAAACAGTGGTATACAAAAAATGTGACATTTTCTCTGCATTAGTGATTTGCAGGACCGCTACTTCTCCCCTCCCACCAGCTCAAATGCAGTTTTGTGATGCACAAGGTTGAGGACAAGCCAAGACCTGTGTGAAAACAGCTTTCCTCCTGCAGCCCTGAGCAGTGCCCTCTACATTTGGTGGCAGGGGATGGGGAGCAGCAGAGAGTGGTAGCCGGGTGGGAGTTTTGGCATTCATTACATGCATTAAGGAGCAGGTAATTTAAAGGACTGCGCTGCTGCACGTTGCACCTCACCACCCTGCCCTGGCCACGCTGGCTCTGTGGGACAGCCCCGACCTGCCTGACGGGGGGTGCAGGTCGCCTCTGCTGGTGTAAGCAGCTCCACGCTTTACTCTTACCACTAGCTCAGTATGGTCATTGTGTCTTAAAACCCAACCCGCAGCAGGCTCACATGTCTCCTTTGAGGGGGGATCGGACCACCTTCGGAGAGCACATGGTCTTGCTGGTGCTTGAAGTTCAATCAGCTCCACATACAGGCACCCCACGGCTCACAATGATCAATAAACCACAGAAATGCTTTTTGCCACGACAGCGTTGATTGCACTAAAGTGTTACTGCTCTCCTGGGATCTCTGGGGAGGGCTTCCTCATTAAGATGTCCCCCTTCAGCCAGCTGTTCTTGGCCACCTGCCCCACGCCGGGCCGGGAGGCGGGGCTGAACTGGAGTAGTTGGGCAATGAGGGCTTGGCAGGGCTCCGGCGGCGGGGGCAGCCCCTCCGGGTACACCACCCCTTTCTTCTGCCGCTGGGGCATGCTGCGGATGTGGGTGTCGTTAAAGGGAATGCAGCCAGTCACCATCACGTAGAGCATCACCCCCAGGCTCCACATGTCGTACTTCTTGGCGTCGTAGGGGATGCCCATCAGCACCTCCGGGGAAGCGTAGGCTGCTGACCCACAGAACGTGGTGCTCAGGTCTGGGTAGCAGTTTGCCTCCTTGCTAAAATCAAAGTCACTGAGTTTGGCCCGGCGGCCATCAGTGGTGAGCAGCACGTTCTCACACTTGAGATCCCGGTGCACCAAGTTGCGGTCATGCAGGTAGCGCACCGCCCCCACGACCTGTGCAAAGATGTCCCGGGCCTTGGGGACGCAGGGCAGCTTCCCCAGCTGCTGTACCAGCTGCAGCAGGTCAGTGGCTGCTGCCTCCATCACGATGTAGACCTTCCCATTGCAGACCTCAATGAGCTCGAAGATACGCACAATGTTGGGGTGCCGGATCTTGCGCAAGATGGAGAGCTCCCGGGGCAGAAACTTGTACATGAAGGCTGCGGGTGCTCGTCGCCGGTCCACCACCTTGATGGCTAAGGCGCCCTTGTATTTGCTGGAGGTGGCCGCTTTCACCTTGGAGAAGCTGCCCTCCCCTAACGTGTGTCCCAGCGTGTAGCCCAGCTCACAAAGTAGCTTCTCTCCTGCATTGTTTTTTGGCATGATGTGTGATCCTGCTGGGCTTAATCAAAGCTGGTGTTTTGCTCCAGGATTTGAAAGCTTTAATACGTGCTGCGTGGCATGGACCCACAGGTGCCTCTGTGGGCTCCAGGGCTCACCCGGGCATTGTGATGGGGTGGAGTGTTGCATGGCAGCACCTTTGTGAGATGACGAGGGTGGCTGGTGGGGCCCCTCCCCTCAGGGGTGTCCCAGGCATGTCCACACACGTTAGGGGAGAACTCCCACAGATGAATAGTTTAGAGTTTTTACCTTTTTCTCCTCTTCACTTGACTTTTCAAAACAGTGATCTTCTGGTGAGGAGCGTTTAAATGTGAGCTGATGTGAATCCATCTGGGGACTTATATCCCACTTTCTGCAGGGTATTATACTAAAATCAGAACTACACAGAGTGGTAGAAAGGAGTGTTTTCTACTCTCCCTAACAACAAACTACCTCAGCTGGGTATAAATATTTAGTTTTTTATTACAATGGTGCAGGGAGCTATTTTTCTAGGTAGGCTTTCTGGCTTTGTGTGGTGCGGACAGGCAACCTTAAATGCATCTTTCAGAAGAAACAGCTTTTCTATTTCTTGAACTTGGAATTGCACTCCTCTCTTTTTATCAAAATGGTATTTTTGAGACTTACAGAGAAGTGAGGCCAGACATCCTTTGGAGAGCTTCTGTAATTTAGATTTTAAGTGCTTTCAGTCAGTTTTAGTTGCCATAAGGTGACAGCTGAATTAAGCACAGGTCAGGAGCAGAAGGCAGCTGGGCTGGGTTGCAACAGCCACTCCTGAGCAAAGTGTCCCTCCCATTGCACGCTGCGTCTCAGGCCAGTGTCGGCTCCTTCCTCCATGTGCTGAGTCCTTGGCTCTCACAAACAGTTGTTTCTGGTTTGTGCTGCTTTTTCAAGCTGCTCAAGGATCCTGTCCTCCCTGTGGAGCCCGCATTTCCTTTCCAGCTGTACAAAGGAGCCTAGGACCACAAAACGTCTGTCTTCCCAAATACCAGCCCAAATGCTATTTTTAATTCTTGAATGTATGTTTCATTTTGCAAACCGGTTCTAGAGAGGATTAAGACTCAACCAAAGACTGAAGAAAATCTTTCTCATGAGTCCATCTTGTCAGTGTTCTGAAGTCACTTGAAGAAATTCAATGAATTAAAAACTGCAAATGTAGATCTATAGGTGCCGCAGAGGTGTTTTGCCCTGACTCCTAAGGGCAAGTAATGTCAAGTTTTATCTGCTGTAGAAGTTGCAGCTCAAAACCAAACCACTCTCCCACTTCAGATGTTATTTCTACAAGCCATTGGGAAGTACAGGAATTCAGCGTCCCGTAGAAGCGCAGTTATGAGGTATGTGTCATCGGGCATGCTGTCAAAAGGCCAAGCAAGCAGCATGTACGTTGCACAAAAGAGGATCTGTTCCTGCACAGGGGCAACCCTGCTGACCACTGAGGAATGTCCTCAGTCCATCTTTATCTCCTCCAAAGACAGCAGCGGTCCCATTTGACGGCAAGGACCTTGCCTGGGGCTGATGTCTGTAGGGAGGTTGAGTGGAGGGAATCCCGCATGCATGCAGAGGTGCAGGACACGACCCAGCCAACGCTCCCTTTCTGTTTGCGCCATCAAATAAACACCTCCAGATTTCTTACTTCTGAAGCAGATCAGAAAGAAGCCATTTCCGGAAGTTCCCATTCAGAAACTGCTGTTACTTAAAAAAATCCCACCTAGCAATCAGTAGGCCAGATGCAGAAAGCCATTTTGCTGGATACACATGATTTCCTGGCACTTCTGTTTAGCCCATGAGTCATAACCACAGTGACTTCAGCAGAGGCCTGAGCTGGACTTTTCACAGGAGCTGGGAACTTTGAGGTGGTGAAACATAACTGAATCAACGTGGGCATTTTTACAAGAGAAAATGCTTAGACTGGGTGTCCCTTCCCCGCTTACTACAAGAGCACCTCTGGAAAATGCCGCCACCGTGCGCTCTGACAGATAGAAAGCTGTGTGTGTAGCTACCTAGAGGGGCTGGGCTGATGCTCCGTACATCTTTTAAAACAGGAATGGGAGTTCACGTTACAGACACGTTCCCAAAGCCTGCAGGTAAAATCCTCATTTATGGGAAACCTCTTTGAAGCCCCCTGTAATAACGTAACCAGAAGAGGTGTTGTCCAAACCGCAGTGCAAAAACTGAAGCGGTGGCTATGAACCACGTTGCGGTGGTAAGGAGTAAGATGTTGTGGAGTCCCGCACGGCTGGGGGACTCTGCATCTGCTCGAGGGAGCTTGGCGCTTTTGGGAGGTTTTCAGCAAGCTTGGCTGAGGTGGACGGGTTCAGAGTCAGTAAGTAAGCCCTCCTCTAAGCCCAGAAGCAGCACCGCGCAGTGAGACGCTGCAGGAGCATCCCGGGGGGCTGAAGGGCTCGAGCCGTGTCTGGAAAGCGATGGGGAGGAAAGCCCTGGTGAAAACCGGGTCGGAGCAGCTACCGTAGCAAACGCTCCCCCTCCTGTACGCTCCAGGCTAAACCCCTGCGAGCCGGCTTTGCTGCCAGGGCTGCAGACATCATTCCTGCGCATCTCCGCGCTCCCGACCCACAGCTCGCAGCGTGGCCTGGGACTGCTGCAAAAAGCTCCGAAGAAAGACAGCAAGAGGCAGGAATGAGAGGTTTCAGCCTGGCAGGACGCTGTCAGGCAGAGGAGGAGGAGGAAAGATACCTGAGCTCAGCTTTTCGTGCTTAGATCACAGAGAAACAGATTTTTGCCTCGTTAGCTGCTGGCTCAACATTTATTGGTATAAAAATGCACCAAAAACCTCTGCTGCTTCCAATCCCTCCACCTCAAGTACTGCTGCCTGTGGTATACATATTTAGGTCACACCAATGTACTTTAGTAGGTTGCTCAGTACTAACATACAAAGGGATGCTGAGCTTTATGCTACATTTTTTACTTCAAAGCTGTGTTTGTAGAACTGACTTGTTCCATTGCTCTTGTAAATGAGAGCAATTAGAAATCAGGCAGCAATTACTGGTTTGTTCGATCTGGTACATGAGCAGGAGGAGCTGGTCTGCAGAAATATAAATTATTGGATCTCACCGTCAGGGTTTTCATTACGGGCATGTTTTCCGACTCCAACGGTGTGGTCGTGCATCAGCCTGACACGCAGTCAGTTCCCCTGCCAGAGGGCTGATAAACTCCCGAGGGAGCATTCACCCTGCTGTGCAGCGCAGGGACACCAGAGAGCCACCAGCTGCTCCAGAAGCAACTTGCCTGTTTCAAACCCAGCGTAAATTAATTTACCTCTGTGGGTAAGTTCACCCAGGGTGAGTCCTGCATCGCCTGCGGCTGGACCGCTCACCAGAGACCAAGCTGTGCTGGGCATCACTTTACACCAAAACCAGGAGGATCTCCGAGTTAACCTTGCCCGGGTCCTGAGTGCACTACAGTTACATAGCATGGTGTTCCCCAGGGGGTAACTCACCTTGCTGAGAAGCTAACACAGCTGAAGTTCTACAACCTTCTGCCCTGTACACAGCTACCTTCAACCAGAGAACAAACAAGCCATGAGATGTAACAAAGGAGGACTTTTTTTTCCTTCTGTGTCATCCCATATACTTTTTGGCTAATAATTAGGTCTTCTCTTGCAGGAAAATCCTGGCTGTGCTGCAGCTGATAGCTGGGAAATCACCCGTCTGCTATCTGAACATCAGGGTTAATCAAACATGTGTGTGCTCTACCTTTTTGGGTGGCTGCCCTCTTGCCAAACCTCAGTGAGGCAGTACTACATCAGTGTAATTACGGGACTGAGATAGCAGCTGTCGTGCAGGACGGCAAACAACTGAGCTAACAGGAGGGCCATTACAGCATGAATGCTTTTGAAGCTTCTACCTGTCCCCCTGTGATCCCATCTTCCCCGAAGTCCCCCATCCTGTGATCTGATCCCTCTGGGCAGGGCTGTGGGGAGTCCTGCTACGGAGGGCTACGAAGGTGATTAGGGTCTACAAACTGGAACATCTTTCTTATGAGGAAAGGCTGAGGGACTTGGGCCTTTTTAGTCTGGAGAAGAGAAGACTGAGGGGGGATCTCATCAATGCTTATAAATACTTAAAGGGAGGGTGCGGGGAGGATGGAACCAGTCTTTTTTCAGTGGTGCCCAGTGATAGGACAAGAGGTAACGGGCACAAACTGGAACATAGGAAGTTCCATCTAAACATGAGGAGGAACTTCTTTCCTTTGAGGGTGGCAGAGCACTGGAACAGGCTGCCCAGAGAGGTGGTGGAGTCTCCGACTCTGGAGACATTCAAAACCCGCCTGGACGCCGTCCTGTGCAACCTGCTCTAGGTGTCCCTGCACTGTCAGGGGGGTTGGACTAGACGATCTCCAGAGGTCCCTTCCAACCCCAGTGATTCTTTGATTCTGTCATTCTGCTGGCATGGAGGCAGAGTGGCCGCATGGGCTTAGAGTGCCGGTCATTGATCTGATGACAGATTGACACTTCTGGGGCAAGGATGTCTCATTTGAGCGAACGCTGTTGAGCATAATGTGGGTCCTGCCGGCACAAGCGTACCAAAATATAACTCTTGTTAATGCAGATAGTCTAGAAGCCAAAACAAACCATAGTTTCATACCTTGTGCCATGAGGCTGTAAGTTACAATGTGTAGAATGACCTCTGCACTTGCATGGAGCCCTTGAGATTTCTTTAAATACCTCCATTTCCATACAGGCAGAGATATTTTGCTGAAGGATTGTAACTTTCAAGACCAGTCAATTCTTAAGTGACCCACTTTGTGACCAGTCTACGGCCAGACCTTATCGCTTACCACCCTGTGAATGTGGGAATGGGCAAACAGCTGCCCAAGAAATAAAAATAACTAACAATAATATTATTGCTTGACTACCTCATTATAGATAGTGCAATGGGTAACCACAATTTTTCCTAGCTAATACTGGTTACCAAGAGCTTCTTGCCAGCAATGGGTAAAAAGAGCTCTTTAAACATAAGCTTTTGATGTTTTGCCCTGTATTTGATTTTTTTTTATACATATAGTTGTTTTACAGAAAGCACTGGACCGAAAAGAAACCCACTGCTCGTTAGCACTATTTTCCATCCATCTAGATGTTGCAGGGAGATTGTGCAGGTGCTGAAGGCTGGTGAAAATTTTGAAGATGAGAATTCTTCTGTAGTCCTGTGGAGCTATACTACACCCTCTAGGTATTAGTACCAAAAGGGAACAAGCCAAGGTGAGGCTAACTTGTAACAGGTACAGACACTCATTAGAGAGGGCATAGCCAGTAAAGAAAATTACGCTACTGGCAAGTACTCTCATTTTTCTACTGATGTTATTTGCCCCTTACTTGCCAAGTACTATTCAGTGAGCTATTTAAAGGTAATTGATTGCTGGCCTGTGTGATGTCTGAGCAGTTGGAAACATGGGGTAGATCCCATGAAAAGTACATCGAATCTGACCGAATTGTTGTCGTTGCCCTAGATCCTTTCCTGCAAAATCAAGCTCTCTGTGAGGTTATGTTAGGCACTGGTATTAAATGGTCCTAGAAAGTCAAAGGTGCAAAAGTAATTGCAAAGCCTTTTCTCTGAATTCTTCATGAAAGCTGTGTGTGTGCCTACAGCTGCAGCCTAAATTTGGCCATGGTCTCATGGCTCCTTACTGGCAGCAACAGCAGCACTGGCAATGGCGAAAACCAAAGTTGCAGGTAATCAGCAAGCTGTGCTTGGTAATGTGCTGCATTTTCTTTTTCTTTCTTTCTTTCTTTCCTCTCATGTCTCAAGGATTGTTATTTGTTTAAAATACTCTGGCTATGTTGGGTTTTTTATCCCTTTGGTGGATAAGGAGACCTGGCACCTCACATTCCTGATGTTCAGAAGCAGCTGTGATCCCCACAGCTGTTTGCCATCAGCTCTTGCCCTTAGCCTCATGTTCACACAGAATAAACTAGCAAAGCTGGTTGTGGGATTAGTAAGAGGTCTCCTAGAAATCTGGCAGGATGAGAGCAACACCAAACAGAAAACTCTATGGATGTCCATTTGATTAACCAAGGTTGTTCAGACACCTTGTGTGCCAGAAACATCTCTTCGTGTAAATGAGAATTTAAACCATGTGAGGGACATCAAATGGGCTTGTAAGCCATCACAGGGAATGGATATATGGCAACAGGCCACACCACTACCTCTTGGGCAGCTTCTGAGCGCCTCAGTGTGTGCCAAAGGAGATGAAGGATGGAAAGGGCTAATAGGCTGGTCTGCAAACATGATTTTGCAGCTGGTATTGCCAGGCTGCACCTGCCAAGAATCTAAAACCTGAAGGCAATAAGCTAGAGTAGAGTGGGAGACAAAAGGGACTAAGCAGGTTTTAGCAGGCTGGTGGCTTGGGGAGCAGGAAGATTCCCCTGGCAGGTCTGCCATTTAGAGGCTTTACACCAAAAAGCCTTTTGGAAAGAGGGAGGGAGAAAAGTGAGATCTTATGTTTCCATCCTTGTAGTAAGTGGAAAGTCATGTCTGGCAAGCCAGAGCTACGGAAAACTAGCTCTGTAGGGAGGCAAGCTTTGCTTTTTTGGTGCTGGCATGCCTGCTGAGCAGGGGAGGCACAGCTGGGGGAGAGCTGGGGGCAGAGGGGGGACTCAGCCCTGGGAGCTCACCCCACCCTTTTCCTGGCCAGAGGTGTTGATCTCCCTGTGTCTCTAGTCAGATGGCTCCTTCCTACCACCTCCCTTCCGAGAGCTAGGAAGCTTTTTCTTCCTTGGCCGGTGCTGCAGACGCTTGGCTTGGCCTTCAAGTGGCTGATTCCTGTGCACTTACCAGGGAGATTCTCCAAACATCCTCGTGAGCCAAAGGGAAGGGCTGTGCAGCACCGACAGGCTGCTGGGTCAAGACAAGTGTCTAAGCTTGCTTTTCCTGCCCCTCCTTGAGGCCAGGGAAAGAGCCCAGCAAGCCTGCCGAGATACTGGGCAGCCGGTAAGAAAGGTGTGGGTCGGAACTGGGGCTCAGTGCTGCATGTCTCCTGAGGCCAGGGAACATTTCTCTGCTCCCCTTGTTGCTTCAGTATCAACAAATCTCTTTTTGTGGCGGAAAGATTAAATGCCTACCATGGCTGTTGACTTGTGTACTGTATTTGTGTGCCTGCTATCCATGTCCCTAGGCAGAGCTGGCTGTCACCAACAGGAAGCAGAGGGCTTCAGGTGAGGCTTTAAGCAAGGCAGAGATTTCAAAAGCTGCAGGAAGTGCCTCTTGGGTTAGCGGAAATGGAGTTGGAACTGGGTGGTGATGAGGGTCAAGAGAAAAGTTGGGAAATGAGAAGCTTTTCTTACCACATCAAGTTATGACCGTTAAATCCAAATGTAATTACGTTAGAAAAGCAGGTAAGTGTTTTGTGGATAACTACCCCAAATGAATGAAACTTAAATTTCTTCTTCACGCTGATTTACTTACCTGCCTGTGGAGAACCTCATCACAGAGTATTATGTATTCAGAAAGAGATTTAGTTGTCTGGCACCTATTGTAATTAATTTGTGGCCAATTAAGGACTGCAGAATTTGGCCTGTAATTAGGATATGACAGCCTATGGTACCCGGAGTTGGAAAGGCCATGGCAAAGCGTTATGACAATGGAGCAGATGTTTAAATGGTATGGACGTTGTCAGAGGCTGATTTCGTGAGTTGCTCTAGAGTCACGCGCTAAAACACGTCCTGAAGGTGCTCAAGTAATCACTGAGATGGCTTCTGCCGCGGGTCTGGTTAGCCCTGGATGAGCCAGTCCTGTACGAGAGTCTGACAGAGCTGGAGTTAAAGGAGCCAGAGATGTAAACCAACAAGCTTCAGAGCTGTAAAGACTGATGAGAAAGTTTAGGCTGAGATTTGGAAGATAGTAAAGACCAAATTCTACGTGGCAGAAGGAGGTAATCTTGGACCAGGTAGTTGGTGTGGGTATGCAAGTATCGAAGAGGGAGGCAGGCAGGTACTCTGGGAACAAGGCTGGAGGCAGCTATCAGGGTCTGAAGGCCTGTTTGCTGCTCCATCTAATATCTAACTGGACAGCCTTCTGTTGTATTTGAAGAAACTGCCTGAGGAAACCATGCAAGAAACTAGCCGTGACCATGAGAGGAAAACCACCGAAGCAGCCAGGCTTGTCATGTGCAGAGACAAAAGGACAGGTGGTTTGAGTAGGTAGTGAATACAGATCTGCTCACACAAGTAGCAGAAGACCTTGCATTACATTTGTCAGTTTGCTTTCCAGAAAATTGAGCTTTTTGCTGCTTTTCTGCTTGCATGTTTCCCTACGAGGGAAATAAATCCATTGAAAGCAGAAACACCCCTTGATTTACCGAGTCGCTGCAGAGTGTGGAGGTCAGGCATGCCAGCATGGGCTGGGATGGGAGGATGAGCATGTCTGTGCCCCACCGCTCACAAGCCATGAAGTATATATAATATCACAGTGCCCTCTTGGGGGCAGGTGTTCATTGGAAATGGACCTTTATGATTTGTATGCTGCAGAGCTCGCTGCTCGCCACTGTTGTTTATTCCAGGAGCTCATGCTGCCTAACTAAATCGCGGATTTTCCCACCAAACACTGCTCTTACTAAGGAAGAGCTCAGAGTTTTGGCCTTGGATTTTTAGTTTATTATTATTTCAATATAAATCCCTTCTCTGCTGTTGATCTGAACTTTAAAATAACAGAAGCGAGGAGGGTGAGGAGCTCCCGAGTGAAGATGGCAGTCTGCCCTCAGAAGTGAAACCTGTCTTGTTTAAACACTTTCAGGTGACTCAGCCCCAGCAAGAAACAAATTGTTTTAACAATAGATTTAATTAGCTGGTGTTTGTATTCCTTCACAGCACGCTTGTGTCCCACCGCACCTGCTGGTAGACCTGTCTCAAAGCCCTGGCATCTCCTGCAAAGGAGTGTGAAGAATGACTGAAGCGTTAAATAAGGACGTGGGTAAGCATGGCAATTCTCTGCCGACAGCCTGGAGAGGAGGGGAATGTGACCGATCTCTCTTCTCCTCTAGCTTTTGCAGCACCGTCTTTTGTCAAATGGTAAAAAGAAATAAAACGTGAACAAAAATGCAACTTCCAGCAAATATTTGGGATGATTCTAGGGAACCGTAACTGTATCACAGCCAACAGGGCTCTTGCTGCCCTACTGGTGCCATTACTGCTCTGAATGTAGGAACCTTAAGACCAAACATTTTGCCTGATTTTTCAGTAGCCACTCTGGTTCACTCAAACAGGCAAACAAATGAACGGAAACTTTTGTTCTAGTATAGACCTATCATTTCCCCGATTCCTTACGCTTGTAGGATTATAAAAGAACCTCTGTTTTAAGGAAGATGTGAAATGACAAAAATCACAAGCCTCTGACATTTGTGACCGTTTTTCCAGCACATATACGTATGAGACTGTGTGTGGTTTTGGGGTTTGTTTTTTTTTGTTGTTTGGTTTTTTGGTTTTTGGTTTTTTTTTTTGAATAAATTCAGCTAAAAGCCCATCTGTGGTAAGGATTCAGTTGAAAAAAATGTGCCACCTGGCAGATGAGTCCATGACTCTAAAAGCTGGTTTCTCTGAAAAGCCAGCTTCTAAGATTGATGATGAGGGCTTCCATATCTTTTCTTTTTCTATTTTTATTTCTAGATCGTTTACTTCATGTCAGAAGTAGAATTTTCCTAAGTGCCAGGTCTGAAAACTTGTTCTGGGATCTGACAGTCACTCTTTCATGTTGCTGCTTCTCCCCTTCCCTCTTCCCACGTCATTATCTCCCTAAGGACAATGCCGTTATAGTGCAGCAGCCCTTGGGCATCAACCCACTATACCGGGCAGTGCGTGGTCAGCGTGATCAGTAGGGAAGACGGAGCAATGGCAAATAAATCATGGCATGAGAAAAACATGTATCCAACTAGATGTAGTTGGGAAATGCTAGGATAGATTTCCTTCTGTTTTCCTTGATTAGGCACCCCTTTGTTAAACTGGAAGGTGGGAGAAATCCCTGTATTTCTGAGTACACTCTGCTTTGTGTACTGAAGCCTTTTTCCTTGCAAAGACAGCTCTTGGCCTCTCTGACTCCCTGCTTTGCTTTCGCAGCTCCCACGAGGTAGCACGCAGCATCTCTTCTGTGCTGCTCTTGCTTGTCCTCAGCCTGTATAAAGGCATCGGCTGCTTTCATTTTGCTATTTAGTGGCTCTGTCCTAAGGGGGCAAGTCCTTCGATTGCTGCTTACGGGATCCTGCTCTCAGTCTGTTGTTACTTCGGCAAGATTTCACTGCGTGGCCTGAGCTGGTTTGTGCCAGGCAGGACTAAAGCTGAGTATTTTAGGAAAGTATCCATATTTTAGGAAAGCATAATTTCTGCGGACAAGGAGAGAGGAGGAAAAACCTGTTATTTGAGAAGCTGTGATAGTCTGACAGGGCAGGGCCTTGGCACCTGGAGGAATGATAGCTTCTGCTAGGGATGTGGCTTAACTCTGTTCAGTTTTGGCCAGCCTGTGAGTCTGAAGATTGTGTGACCAGCAGAGCCCAGCTGACGCCCAGCTGGCAGCGGTTCCAGGCACAGGGACTGGAGGGAGAGTGAAGAGGATCTCCTCCTGCAGCGCTGGCCCTGGCCAGCCAGCTGCTTCCTCCTTCCATCTCACAGCTTCCAGAGAAAACTGGTTTTGAGGTGTTTTTTTTCTGTGTGGGTTTTTTTTTTTTTTTTTTGAGGTGAGAGTGGATGTAAAACCCATTTTGCCATCAAGCCTGTATCAACAGGTCGTAATGGTAGCACGGTAAGCTGGAGTACCACGATGGCTGGAAAAGTGGCTGGAAAGCTGCCCAGCAGAAAAGGACCTGGAGGTGTTGGTTGACAGCTGGCTAAATATGAGCCAGCAGTGTGCCCAGGTGGCCACTGGTGAGGCCCCACCTTGAATACTGTGTTCAGTTTTGGGCCCCTCACTACAAGGAAGACATTGAGGTTCTGGAGCACATCCAGAGAAGGGCAATGGAGCTGGTGAAGGGTCTACAGCACAAGTCTTATGAGGAGCAGCTGAGGGAACTGGAGTTGTTTAGCCTGGAGAAAAGGAGGCTCAGGGGAGACCTGATCGCCTTCTACAACTATCTGAAAGGAAGTTGAAGAGAGGTGCGGGTTGACCCCTTCTCCCAAGTAACAAGCAATAGGACAAGAGAAAATGCCTCAGGTTGTGCCAGCTGAGGTTTAGGATGGATATTAGGAAAAATTTCTTCACCGAGAGGGTTATCAAACATTGGAATATGCTGCCCAGGGAAGCGGTGGAATTGCCATCCCTGGAGGTATTTAAAAGACGTGGTGCCTAAGGACATGGTTTAGTGGTGGGTTTGGCAGTGTTAGGTTGATGGTTGAACTCAATGATCCCAAAGGTCTTTACCAACCTAGATGATTCTGTGATTCTATAATGGCATCTCTGGGCTCTTAGAGACTGCTATCATTCTGGCAGTGGTATGAATCGGGCACAATTGGTTTGTCAAGATAGTAAATGTTTTATTCCTCCCAGATATTTGGGTTTCAGGTAGGTGTGATAGAGAGAGGCAGCTTCGTAATCATTAAGATAGTAATGTCTCCTGTATGCTCTTCCTTCTGAGTCACTCCAGTGTCCTGAACGCACAAGGGGCATGGAGGAGTAATGAGGCAGGGTTACATCAGTAGCTGTCAAATGTGAAATAAATAACTTCAAGCAATATAACTTCACTCAATTTGTATCTGCTTGTGCTGGCCATACCTTGTATTTACATGGTGCCAGGGGAAACTATCTTTAAACGTTAAAATTTAAATCACACATGGTCCTGCAGGCTAAATCTGTTACCAATGATAACATTTCCACTGTAGTTTGTTTTGTAGCACCTCAAGAAAAGCAGCTGATTTGAGTGATTTATTTTCATTCCTCGGGGGGAAAAAATAGCCTTAGAGCCTTTGTGAGCTCTAGAGGAAAAGCAACCACAGTGCTGGGCAGGTGGTATCTGCAGTCACGGAAACAACCGATAAAAACTTTTTCATCTTATCACTTTGCAATGGGTCTTTGCTACAGGATGCAGACATGAAAGAGTCTCTAGGGTCCCTCTGCCCTACATGGGAACACTAGCAACAACCCTGGCACAGTTTAAGAAATTGGTCACCTTGGTCACTGTGTAAGACTCAGTTGACTGATGACATTGTAGGGAGGCCCAAGGGCATGGCAACAGGGAGGTGAGAAGAGCCTGGGACTTGGAAGGGGTAGTACGTGGGGTGACTTACACCCACGGCATGAAGGGAGACAGGTCCGCAGGGCACCCCTATGTTGCACTTCACCCAAGTGTGAATTGTTACCCTATGCATACCTGGGGTCATGACTGTGGTGATCCCACCCTTCTCCATGGTACAGAGCTGAGCCAGGCATGGGTGTCTAGGCACTGAGGTGATCTGGAGGCAGTAGTCTTAATGAGCCTTGCAACTCTCTCTCCATCCAGGCTTGGATTTGGGTCACCTCACGGTAGCCTAGTCACGCTTCTCACTATGGCATGAAGACCCAAGAGGGGGGCAGACTTCAAATACTCTCGAAAGGCGTGGTCAGACTGGTGGTGGAGCAGCACTGCACACCTCTGGGACTGACAGCTGGGATCAACAGTGTGAACCACGGGTGATGGATCCAGCCCCAGCAGGGAGAAAATGCTGCTTTCAGTGTGCACACTGGCAAAGTGTGCTGGCAAAGTGTGTACTGGAAATGGGTTCGTCCCTTTCTGCTAGGCAAGATGCATCATTCCTTTGCAGATTTTATAGCTCCAGTTTCTCAAAGAGACCGTTTGAGGGACAGTTTCTGGGTCAGAATTGCTGAGAAGAGTCTGTTTAGCAGGAGACAAGGACTTGCTTCTTGTGCCTCCTTTCCCTGCCTTTTCCTGCTAGGAAAATGCTCTTTACTCTTACAATGAAGGGGAATTTCCCACCTAGCTGCCTTTGTTTTCAGCCTGGATGTTCTTTCATCATCTCCTTATTGTCAGAGGCAGCCTCTGGCTAGGGAGAAGCTGCTCTTTCTCCAGCCCCTCTGAAATTCCTCCTCCTCGGCTCTTGGAATACCAAACATATCTGATATGTCAGGCTTGTAGGCTTGATTGCAAGGTGCTGATCAGGCATTTTGGCCTCGGGCATGGGAAAAGGCCCTGGATTACGCAATCTTCAATTACTCTGCTGGCAAAGCTTGCAGATTCTCCCTGTGTTGCCGTGACCCCCAGATGTCCTCCCTGGCAGTGGTCAGGAGAGCGTGGCAAGCCATCAGAAAAGCTTTTCATTTGCTCTTTATAGCCCTTCTCCCTGCTCTCTTCTAGAAGCATCTGATTTTAGGCACTCTTGCTTCATTTTCCTAACTCCAAAAATAGGTGGCTCTGTCTAATTATGCTTAATGCTTCTGGGTGCATAATTGCAGGAGCCAGGTGAGAGTGCACTGTTCTGCTTCCTCATCTCTTTTATCCAAGACTCCATTTGACAGCTGATTGTCCCTTCACCATTTTGCTTGCGTGCATGATTTACGGTCTCTTTCATCATGAATTCATCATCTTTTACCTGATCCATTCGAGTTTTCCTGAACAGGGAGCGATCCCGGTGGCTGGGCTGGGCTGGGCTTCCTGAGGTAGACATGGGAATAGGAACACCTTGTCCTGCAGGCTCGCTCTCCTGTGCCTGCCCACTGAGACAAGCACTTGGCTGCATCAGCTATAGCCAGGAGACTTGCTGAGATGTGCCCACTGAGTGGGCAACAATTACACTGGCTCCGGTGCCTGCCAGAACTTCTGCACGCCTCCCAGAGGCACTCCTCACCACAGGGCCATTTCACAAGGCCTTGTTCTAGCCCCGAATCTGGCTCTTCCTCTCAGATCGGCTTCAAAGGGCATTTTACTTCCATGTTTCCCAGCACAGGACTTGTGCGGGCACATTGGCATTTCCAGCCCTCTGCCATACATCTCAGAGGGAGGTGTCAGTTTCTCAAATCCTTGGACAAAATATTCTGGGGAAGTTTTGCTATATGCTTTCCCAGTCTCTGTGAGGTGGCTACTGTCAGACGGGGAACAGCACTGTAAGACCTGTCCTCTGACCCAGCCTGGCTGCTCTGGCATTTGTCTTGTCCTTAAAAAAAAAAAAAAAAAAATTAGCTGCTGGGTGTTGTCATGGTGTTGCCTCCTGCCTCCCATTTCAGTTTGCTCTGTGTGGGCAGATGTCATTTGTTTTCTTCTTTCTAAGGTGACTGCAGCTGGTGCTGTGACTCTCGGTGAATGCATGAGACCCTGAATGTTTCCATTTGCTAAGCCTAATGACTGATACCTGATGCAAATGCAATCCCCAGTGGCGCTGCACCTGGCTGGGAAACTACATCTTACAGACAGCCTTTGCTTTCCTGCCTCTACCCTTCACAGAAACAAGTATTAAAGGTCCAAGCATTTGACTGAAACCTGACAGAAAGGACGTCTGCTCCCCTCTGCCTGCCCAAGCCCACTTGTACCGGCGCCTCCCTGGAGACCTGCATCCAGCGCTGGTGCAGCATGGGGGCTCTGCAGACGCACCCACTTGCTTCCAGACAAGCACTTCTACTTCTGTGGAGCCTCCAGCTGGGTGAAACCATTGCGCTGCAGGAGACTTCAGTTCAGGTGCCTATCCAGGGCTTTGGGAGCCACTTTTCTCTAAATAGTTAGCAAAGAGCATCTTTCCAGTAGAGGACACCCTAGCTGTTGCAGGATGGGCTGAGGGAGGACTCATCCCCCTGTGGCAGCAGAGATGAAAGCTGGCTGAGCTGAGGCAGCAGCAAAGGCAAGAGAAGGCGCTGTGAAAGGAGTAAGAGAGTGTTGTTGAGAAACGATGCTCGTGGCTGCGCTTCGCGCTAGGAGCCTGTGTGCAGACTTATCTGTTTATCATCAGTATTTAAGAGTCTGGTCTAAAGCCCTCCTTTGGGGAATCAATGCCACTTCGTAATTCACAGGTTTTGCCCTTCGTAAGATTTATCTTTCTACCAAACTCTTGTAGTAAGGGGAAATCTAGGGCAGGCGGATAGCTTTACCAAGTATCAACCTCCTGAACTGAAAACAACTTCGTCTCTCTTTATCTCCTGTTCTACATCTCTGTAACTTCTCCAGTGACCTCTCTGACAGATCCCCAGGAAGCAAAATAAACACTGGGGTTGGTCTGGTTTATTCTGCAGAACCACTACTTGCAAAATCAATTGTGGGTTGTCTTACTACTTCTCCTTTGCTGAAGCTAGAAATAGGTCAAGCAGCAAACCGGTGTTTCTGAGGCAGCCGTGACTGACTGGTGTACGTAGGTGTATTTCAGAGGTGGCCTCTCTCTGGGGTTAACGTTCTCCTGCCTAAAATCCCCGAAGCTTCCTTCTGCTAGAAGAAGGGGGAAGTGAATTGTTTGCAGCAGAGAAATGAAACCACTTAGATTTCCTTGAACAAAGAGGGTAGGTTTTTCACTAGAAAACACATCCAGTACATCCTCCTATGATATACTGCAGCCATGACACACAGATCTGCTTTTTCATGTTTGACGCCTGTGCTTGGGAGCCTCAGCCCTTCACTACGACCCTCTCTCATTAGCATTACACCTTGCCCGCGGTTAGGCTGCATAAGGCAGAAAACCTTCTTAATGGAAGTGAATGAAAGAGTCATGCATTGTATGAAGCTATTTTGGATCATATACGGAGCTGCCAGGTCTATTCTAAGTCACACAAAAGTTAATTTGGTCACAGCAAGACAGCAATATTCACAGGATTTTAGGTCCCGCTCTTCCTGCTCGGTAAGGTTGTCCCACTTAATTTCCCTTAGAAAATCCCAGGCCTGGTGACTGGCTTTATTTTCTGCAGATCTTCCAGATCTTTGCTTGTCTCTTTTGAATGTTTGGCAGCATTTTCAGTGACACAGGCTGTAACAAACTGCTGCAAGGGCTTTCACAAGCAGTCGCTGCCTTGGGAAAAGTAGGGGTCTTTGTTTTCTGGTGTGCCATGTGCCCCCCAGGTGTGAAATCAACTCTTCAGAACACACACAGTCAGGGCATGAGGGTGACAGCCCACAGATCATTTAGTATTGCTCTTAATTGTTAGGGCAGCAGAGGAACAGTAATGAGACACACGCAACGTTCTATCTCCTATCGATACTGTGGTTTCTCATATCAAACTGGTTTGCTTGAAAGGCTGAGTTCTTGGAGCTGAAACCTGGGGCACACCGGGCAGCTGCCACTGACGTGCGTGAGCTGAGAACTGCTGAAATGTTCCTCTCTCCTCTTCCTATCAGTGGGTCAAGTCAAATAGCAGAAGTAATTTGTGGGCTTTCTCCAGCCAAGGTCATAGGAAAGAGATTTTAAAAAGCAAACAAACCATCAGCCTGTTTTGGAAAATGCAAATGAGAGACCTGCTTTATCACAGCATCTGAATGGCAGCCGCTCGCAGAGGAAAGCAAAGAAAGCCAGAGATGGGGAACGACCTTCCAGAGTGTTCACCCTTTGCACGTGGCTCTGCGTCACCGGGGACTAGTCACTAGCAGAGCCACTGCGACAAGCCCAGCGGAGCCCTCTCTTTGTCAGCTTTCTCACCAGTTCTTTGGAAGAGATCAGAACAGCCCCGCCCAGATGCTACCTATTGCACTCATGTTTGTTTTCTCTCCTTCCACCTAAAGGTCTCTTTCAACATCTCCTGTGTTGGTTGCTGCAGCCTCTCTCCCCCTTGTATCCCAGTATGTACAAAGCTGCCCTCCAATCCAGAGAATACACAGCGACCTAGAGCCTTCTCCAGTGTGACCTCATTTCTCCTCTCTTTGAATTCCTGCATGACCAAGGTTATGCTTGTTTTCAATTTCAAGATCTTTCATGAGTCTACTCATCTTTGGGTTTTGCTCCTATGTGCTCTCCTGTGATCTGACATTGTCTCTCTTTCTGTTCCTATGCAGTATATCTCTGACTTCTACACGCTGCCGCCCCCCCCCCCAATTGTATGTGCTAGACTGCTCTGTCCTTTACTTTGGTAGCAGTCCCTTGCAACCTCCACCATCTAGAAGTGTCCCTGGCCGCCTTCAGATAGGGCAGCTGATTGAATCTTCAACACTTTCAGGGATTTGGAGCCAGTCCAGCATTAAAGTGGAAGCCAGTCTGGGTCAAATAAAAATGAACTTGCATTTTTGCAAGCTGAACTAACTTATGGACTCCTAGAACTGTGTTTAATTCCAAACCCTGGAAAACACACGCTCTACCTTGTTGCTGAAAGCCTTATGATGGAGCATCTTCAAAACTAATTTGATTTATGCACAGGTCTGATATTTACCCAGGTTGAATTGTCTGTGATGCTTTTGGAATTCACTGATTGAATTCAGTGTTGGAGAGAAGCTCATTTCTTAGCTCCATTCATGCTTGGTACAGTCAGTGTAATATCACTTTCTTTTCATGGAACCCGTAGGCGGACTTTGTATAGTATATGCAAAGAAAAGAGCTTTTACCCATTCTTGTTGTTGATGATCTTTATTAGGGCAGGCACAAGGAACAGGCAACCAAGAATGAGATCCCGTTGTGATGCACAGTGTATGAACACAGAGCGTTACACTCGCCCTGCTTTATATTACAGTCTAATTACAACCTGTCACAGTCAACAAACCATTTCTTCCATAAAGGAAACCACACATACTGTGTGTTATACAGGATACTAAAAGATACTGTGAGAGCTGAGAAAAAAGCCTCTGACTTGTCATTTATGATGAATTTTCCTCAGTATGTATAATTTATCTATTCAATAAAGGCTAGGTGTTCCCATATTGACCTACAGGATTTTAATAAAGGGTAACTGTGGACTGACAATCTTCTTCAAACTCCTACTTAAAAAGTAACAGATGTTAGGCTACCATAAATAATATCCTGTGAACAGGGTTTTTTTCTGGTTTGTTTTTGTTTGGGTTTTTTTTTTTTTTCCAGAAATGAGTTGGCTGTTGTTTTTGGTTTTTGTATTTTTTTTTTTAAAGAAATGGGTTAATTTACACCATTTTCCCTACCTCTGTTATGTGTATTTTGGAGGCACAGTCCAGCGTTTGTGCAGAACAAGGCGTTAGGGTGTGAAGGGACAACTGCAAGGCAGCAGGTTACCACAACTCGATGGTTTACCACACACCAGCTGAGCAAAACCAGCTGCGTGTACCTCCTTAGCCCATCCCAGCGGGGAAGGAAAGGCCCTTTGCTTAATTAGTTGTTAGAATCTGGATGATGAAAGCGCTCGCCCTGCCCAGCTCCAGTGTCTCGGTGGTGTGTGATCTCCTGCTCTGCTGTTCCCTGCCCTCAGCGCAGCGCTGATCTCCCGCGCGCTCAGGGCCCTGGTTCCTCAGTTGAGGACTGTAGAAATCACACTGCTGAAAAAGCCTGGGAAGGTGCAGGGGTGGGTAAGAAACACATCGTGTTGTTTTCTCCCTGGGCTTTCCTGTGGAAACTCCTGTATGACGGGTTTAGCTCCTGTTTCTTGTTGCTAATTTGATATTTGTATCAGCACTGTGCTTTGTCCTTTATATCCTGGTATTCTGAGGGGCAACAACAGAAGATGCTGGGGTTTTGTGAGCTGAAAGGAAAGAGTCTGGTGAGAAAGCTTTGATAGAGTGGCTGGGGATAGGAGGAGAGGACTGGGCAAATATTAGCAAAGAGAGAATAGATGAGCATGGGGATGCTCTGAAATGCCAAGATTTTGTGCACATTTGTAATTTGTTAAGTAAATTAAGTCACTGTGAAGCACAAACACTTGGGCAAAATCAGCTCAGCAAAGGAGTCTCCCTCTAACAGCAGCTTTCAGCAAAAGCAAAACAACAAAAAAACCCCTGGGAGACCCAGACCCTCACGTTCATCTTTCTTGTAGCATCTGCAGCGTCAGGGGACTTGCTTGTAACTTGATGCACCAAAGAGATCTGTGCTACAGCTGCCTTTCTCTGCCTGTGCTGCGAGGCAAGCAGGTCACCTGTCAACTCGCTCTTCCCTTGGGACTTCATCCCTCTGAAGTCAAGGGGAGTCTCTGCATTACCACCAGCTTCACAGGCTTTGGAGCAGGCTCTGAAGCTTGTCTTCAGCCGGCTGAACTCTATTCAAGTTCTAAAGCATAATATTTCTTATTGGTTTCTTGTTTCCCAAGGCTGTGAGCAGTCTTATGTGAAAGACAGGGCTCAGGGACTTGAGTCTGAGCCTACTCCCTGAAGTCCGCAGGGGCTAAGAACACAGGGAGGCTGCAGGAAGAGCAGTGGTGGCTCCAGACATACCTGCCTGCCCCTAAGCCTGTGCTAGCCCCCCGTGGGGAGCTGGTCAATGAGGTCCTGTGATGCCTCTCACCCGAGTCAGCACTAAGTGGCTTCAGCAGCAGCAGTAGGAGCTTATCCCCATCGTCTCCTTGGCTGTCAGCCACCAGAAAAGAAGAGGGTGAGGTGACGACGCTGTTGGGCTGGCATGGGCAGACAGCAGGGTGAGGGGATGTGAGTGGTGCTCTGCTCCATCCCCACAAAACCCTGCGTATCGCACTGGTTTCAGGTGAGTGTTTCCTCCTCTCCCTCCTGGGGAAATGATGTTAGCCTTTTACATATGCCTGAGTTGGCTTTTAATTCATGTCTCACTGAGGAGAAAAGAAGAAGCTGAGTATCACTTCTAAGCATTGGCTGCTGCTACTTTTTCTGAAATTACTTTTAAGGCAGTAATCATTTTATACAGAGATAAATTCAGCTGAGTAACATTAAAAGGAAGACAGTATTTAATGTGAAAGCACAACCTCTGCAGAAAACAAAGATAGAAAAACCAGACACAATGGTTGTTCTAGATCAACATCTTTCTGCTCTGACCCAAGTGTCAGTCAAGAAGCACAAGCTCTTCTCTGCAAATAACAATGCAAAGGCCAACTAATTGAGAACAATATGTGAATGTGACCACGTAGTAAGAATGATTTAATCTTTTCGGATGAGTAGTGTGAAATGGGAGCTTATGAGCGTGCAGCTACGAGTATGCAGCTCTCGCAACCAGAGAATTCAGCATGCAGGTTGATGGTTTAGGTGCTAATTACTCTTCCACTGAGGGGGAAAAAAACGATGATTGTTCTGGGTGGCCTTTAAAAGGAATGGCAGGGCTGTTAGGAAGCTAATAGTCATTGCTGTAGGACGCACCTGATTCAGCTTTAGTATTGTCTGGAAGGAATGATGGAGAACAGAGTCTCCCAAGGAAAACTCTATGGTTAGAAAAAGCCACCAAGGGAGTTGGAAGTCACTGACTTCAGCAGGGACAGATTTTTTGCTCCAGGCAGATTTGAGTAAGAAAGGTGTTGCGATGGAGGTTCTCGGCTGAGGCTGGTGGCACTGCTCCTTGGCATGCATAACACCACAGACGTACTAAAGACCTTGCCTGGTGGCAGCCACCTCTGTGTAGTGCTCTAGGGAGCCATACCAGTAGGAGAGTTACAGGGAGATAAAGCAGACTGAATAATGCAGAACTGAGCATGGGCATACGCTGCAACGCAGCTGTACGCAAGCACAGCATGAGCTGGGATGAGCGGTAATCGAGCCCTGCACGGCTGTCCCAGGCGCTCAGACCAGAGTGATGGCTCCATCTCTCGGCCCCTTCGGGGCTGCCGTCCCCCTTGGGTGGGATGCACACCGCTGGTGGGCAGCGAGGCAGGGCCATGCTGCACCCCACCCCCCACCCCCCCCGAGGGCCTCCTGGCTTTCAGAACCTGGTTCAGCTGCCTGGAAGAGACCCCATAAGCTCTGTGCTCATCCTGGGTAACACAAGGGAGGGAAACGGCTGCCCCAAACTCCAGCCATGCTGCCTGAAAGCCACCAGTCTTGTTTTCATGGGAGGGTTGTGTTTCCTTTGCTGCGTGAGCGAGGCCAGCTCAGCCTCCCTGGGCAGAGGAGGAGGGCAGTGACCAGGAAGCCTGGCCAGCTCCCGGCCCCTGAGGTCCACCATGACCTCACCTCAGGTTTTGGTGGCACCAACATTTTACTCCACCCTGCAGCTTCTGCTTTTTTCGGGTCGCTCTGGTGCCTGCTCTCCATGTCCCAGTGTCAGACAGATTAAGACATGTGCAGTGTGCTTAATGCTTTGCTTGTAGCTATTTGGTGAGTGTATTTACCTCTGGTGAGCGTATTTGTCTCGGTATATTTATGTCAGTGATAGGGCTGTTCTGGAAATGGCTACTGTGTTCACTGTTGGATGTAAAATACAAGAGCTACTGACCAACAAGGCCTGATGGGAAGAAAAATGATAGTCTTCATTTAATTAAAGGGGCCCCTTTCCCCTGGTTCTGATTCCCCCTTTTTGTGCTTTACAGTTGCTGTAATATTTACATTATTTTAGATACGCTTTAAAGTATGGTATTTTGGCACAGTTCACATAGGAAGATTAATCCATCACGGGAAAACTCTGGCATGCACTGCAGCTAGTGAAAACCCTTGTGTGAATCCGCTGAGGGTCACCGTCTCCACGTGAAACCAGCTCACGATGGGCAAGTCCCTACTCCCCTCTCCAGTTCCAGGCTGCCAGGAGAGGGCAGGCGCAGGCAGCTGCCTGCAGCCCGCGGGAAAATGGGAAACCCTTCACACACAGGTAAGAAACGTAAATCCACCAAATAGATCAAAGCAAAAAAAGCATAATATCAAATGACCTCGCAGCACATCTAACGCCTGCTCATTGAAATTACAGAAGCAGAAAAGTAATGCAAATTTTCTGTGTTTCCAGGCAAGGATACAAACTAACAACTGATATCCAAATACCTGCCATGTTCAGGGATTCTTAAAAAATGAATCCAGCATCACAGCTTGAGCCTCTCTTTAATTGTTTCTAAGTGATTATTCTTTGCTTGCTCCTCGAGCTGACCTGCAGGCATTCTACTGCATGCAGGCATCCAAAGACTGATGAAGAAAATCAGGTGGAGAGTTATTTTTCTCTCTGACTTCTCAGAGCGACATGGGCAGGTGAGCTGGTACTTCTCGCAGGTGGCCAAGCAGACCATGGGGGTTGGGTTCTGCAGCCCTGGTATCGCTTCCTACAATCAGCAGTGGTTTCCTTCATGCTTTCTCCTGCCGAGCTGCAGCCTGCCAGGGAGTTTGCTGCGGCTGAGGGGAGATCTGGTCAAGGGCTTGTGAGTCTTTCACATCCCTGCTAGAGTTAAGGGTGTATGGAGCAGGAGGTTTGGTCAGCCCAGCGCGCGTTTTAAGTCCTTTTCCAGATTTTCTGTATTCAGACTTGAGGTGTGTTCTTATTAGGCTGATTTTTAATCTATCAGAAGGTGATTTCAAAAATGGCAGATGAACACACACCTGTTTGTGTGCTGGCACATGCCTACGGGCACTTTGAACATCTAGCCCACAAGCGTCAGGCTAGAGCTGCTGCAGATTCCTTTAGCGTGCCTTTGCAGTGAACCTCCGGCGGCTGGCTCCCTGCTCCCGTCAGCCAGCATCAGCGGGGCAGCTGTTGACTGCACCCTGATACTGACATTCAGGGAAAGACAGCTTCTGTCACAGCACATCGTTGAATCTCCTTCTGAGAAACTAATACAGCAAATCCTACAAAACCAGTGTTTTCTGTTATTTTTGACATTCCATAGTTCAGTGGCTTATAAGTATAGTATGCTGCTACAGGGTCTTCTGTTTCACAGAGGGTAGTTGCTTAACGGGGCTTCAGTGTTTCCCCTTGCATCCCTAGGAACTGAATTAGAAATAAAGCTATAACCTTCTATTAGGATAAGCGTGATTAATGAGGTAGGCCCCCCTACCTGCTGCAAGGAAATGACAGTCACCTGGGAGCCTCTGGGCATGACGCCTTGCTGTGCCTGCCTTCAGGATGAGAGTGCCTCTAGCTCCTGGCAGAGCTTTCCAAGGGGTTGAAGTGACTTCAGAAAGGGAGCAGTGCCTTGCGCCTTTGCCATCGAGTTGTCTTTGCTCTGCAGCAGCCTAAAGTGAGCTCACTGTATGATGGAAGAGGTGCGTTGCTAATTAGTCAAGTGCTCTGCCCGCCACTCATCTGGAGTCACTGTCTCAGGACTGGTGCCACGTTATGTGACTACAGGGTGTCTGGCTGGCCAAGCAGAGCATGTTCTCATCTACCCGCTCACCAAAGACAGTACAAGAGTAGTGTTAATAGGCAAGCTGTGAAGGACGTGTGATATAGATTATCGACCACAGGGCAAGGAAGAGGGTTTGAGAGGTCCCCAGAGGTGTGGGACCCTGTGGCTGCGGGGTATACTGAATTGCTCCTCTGCCCTGTAGGTATGCACCTGTATTAATGCTGTGGTGTGACTCTCTGCTAATGCAAGTCCAAATCTAAATGAGTCATCAAATGTCCTGGTTAGGTGCAGAGGGTGGGAGGCAGAGAGTCTGTTTTGTGTGTTTTTAGGAGCAGCTTTGGAAATCGAGGATCTTGCGGAGCAAAAGAGCAGGAGTGAAGTGCAAATCTACTTAATAATAAAAATTATTAACACTAAGTCATTGTTCCAGCGCTTTGTGATAAAAGAAATAATTAGCTTATAGCACAAACAAATGGAAGATCATGGATGATTAAAATTATAATTAAAGCACGGGAATGACACTGGCACCACAGACATCTCTGCAGACTATTTGAACACTGCATTAAACAAAGTCAATAATTTCTTCGTAATAATGGTATTTACAACAATACAATGGAAATGTAAGGCGTTTCACTGCAGGCAGCCTGGTGTTTTAAAATATATTTACAGCATTAACATCCAGAAAGAATAGGTATTGTCTGTGTTGAAAAAACTGTTAATGCTACAGTTCAATTTTCAGCTACTAGGCTTTGGTGTAATGGTAAGCAGCAAAGGAAATGAAAATGAGGGAGGAAGTTGAACAAGCGTTTTAAAAAGAGGATTTGCTACAGAGAGTTTAGAGCAGGATGATTTTGATTATGTTACTGTACTAAATAAAATGAAGCTGGAGGAGTGATAATTATAAATGCCTATAATCCATGAAAAACAATTTAAAGATAAGGTGATAGAATATTATTAGCAACTTCAGGCAAAGCTTTCCTATTTGTGGTCATTATTAGTTGCCTTTTTTGCATCTGATTAAAAAAAATAAAAAAAAAAAAGACAAGATATAGCTCTGTTTCAGCACCCAGCAGGAAAGAAAAACCTAAGGTTTTCTTTTGCTGCCAACGGCTAAACTCCCTTCCAACTGGATGATTATATTTTTGAGAAAAGGGAGGCTTCAAAATTGGGCTACAAATGTGTTAGTAGCCCTGGGAAACTTTAAAAGGTACTAGAAGAGAGCAGTGAGAGCGTCACGTGCCATACCACACTCTGCGATATTGTGAGGAGGTAATCAGGAGCTTCGTTTCCTTATTCTCTTTTAAGGATAAGCAGAGGATGCTCAAAGATTCAAAAATCAAGAAGAGTTAAACCAATCAAAAAAATGCTCAGAACTGATTTGTGTAAATCCTTGCCACAAAATACCACTTTATCAAAGAGGTTGGTACTGCGCAGGAGAAAGTGAAGTTCTTAGTCCCTGCTGTTGAGTTGTACCAGCCCCATGACATGTCTGCCTCTTCTCTAATAGGTTTAAGAATTGCATTTTCTGTTTGGTGTTTTTCTTTCTTGTTTTATTCGAAGCACTTGGTACCGCTCGCTTATGACTTTGGGTTGTTAGTCCGCTCTGTGATGAGAGTTCCCATACTCCAGTTACCTAATTTTAAAAAAAACAAACCACCACCCAACCTATTAAATTTGTAGATCTTTTCATCTGCTTTTCATTCACAGGTACAGATCCAACTGATAGTGAGGCTGAGCTAGCAGAGCTTCTTTCTTTGTTTGGAAAAAACCTGTCTCTGCTGTTCCAGTCTGCTGGGGCTCTTCCCGCTTTCCAAGCTGAGCTCTGCCGAGGCTTCCGCAGACCCTCACACACAGCTGAGAGCTTCCACCGCAAGGCAGAGGCTTGACATCAGCAGCCTCTTCTAAAAAAGTACTGGTGCCCCCCGAGGCTGATTCCGACAGTGCTGGCAGATGCGGAGCAACGCCAGGATCAGTCCACCTCACTGGTCACAGGAAAAAATTCACTACAATATCTACTATTCCTCTCATTAGCAAGGCATAGAGTGAAGGAGCTGCTTTGCATCAAGCCCTAACCAACAGTGTCATCAGTCGGTATGTCTGTGATACCCCATACAGGGGGAACCACGCTTGCTTTGTTGACACCACAGGAAGGCTAAACTTCTTGATTTTGGGCGTATCAAACACCGCTTTGGGCAGGTTGTGGGGCCCAGATGCTGATCCCCATTATACCAGTGGAATGTTGATTATGGTTGAGTTACTCCAAGCTAGAATGGCAGGAACAGACCAGAAACCGGTGAGGTTTTGGCCATGTTTCCAGGCACATCTGCTGGAAAACATAAACAAAACCACAACTAATAAGTCCTTTGCCTTGCATGCAAAGTTACCAGAAAAATACTAGGCGTACAGAAGACAAGAGCAAGGGACCTTACGGAGGTTCCTTAACAATGCTGGTACCTTCTATAAATGTTTTGCTTGTGCCTTCAGAAGGCAGACCTTCCTTGGGGAAAAGAAAAAAATGCGTAACAGAATCCAGCTGGTTTTAATGCCCTTGAAATCTTTCAGTTGGATTTTTTAAAGACTGAAAAAAAAGTATGGTGCTGTACACCAAAAATGGGGAAGACGGCATGAAAGAGCTGCTGGGAGAGTGGTGTTCTCCATAGAATAGCAGTGAAAGAAAATATAGACAGGAGAAATCTTCAATTAAGATAGTATAAGGAAGCAAATATTTGAGGAACCAGTAAATCAACTAGATAAGGGTAGAATAAATGTAATTCAAAGACCAATTTCTTGTTGTCGTATGTTACAAACATCAGAGCGCAGGTTGCATTTGATGATGGACTATAGAGTACAAAGTTGGAAAAGAGGCAGTAGCTCTCTTTAAAGCTCACTGAAAGATAAATAAATCACAAAGGTTATTGTATCATACTGTCAGTGAGGTTTTTCATAAGTAGGTACAATTATTTTAGGCATGAAGAAAATATAAGGAATATCTGCTCCCAAGGGCTGTTATTTTCTCAACAAATGTGCTGGCAGAGAAAGTCAAGCAGAGACATACATATAATAGGATGGGAAACTATGTGCTGGGGAAAAGGAGTTTGTGATGCTGTTAAAAGTGCCCAGTAGAGAGAAGCAGATCCCACGGGAAGACTTTCATAGAGGGGGGACACCCCCCCCCCCAAGTTTTACATATGGCAATGAAAATGGGGTACAAGACATAAAGCTAGGCATCAGTAAATTCATACAAAACATCAGACCTACACGGTGTTAGAAATATGCTTAGGATGATCTCTGCAGTTGATCAGTGCTGGGATGGGAGGTGTTAAGTCCCACTTGCATATGCAAGGGCAAGTTTAGAAAGCCTTTTCTCTTACTGGTGAGCATTTAATGCTCATTATACCATCAAAACCAGTGCTCTGTGGTGAATAAAGGCTCCATCAGCTCTATTTCAGGCCAAGTCTGATGATTCAAAAGAAGTTTTTCCCAAGTAATGACTCCCTGAACATAAAGCAATGGAGAAATGTCTAAAGTAAAGAAAGATGTATGTGGCAGATCAAGCTTTCACACTTAGATTCAAATGCTATGGGTAAGTGGGAGGATAAATTAAATGTACAACTTGAATTTTAAAATAGTTATAGTGACTTAGGAACATGCCAACTAAGCGCAGTCTAATGACACACTGTAGAGGGCAGTCCATGTATCTTATTTACAGGGTGCATAGCAATTTCCAGTCTCACACCAAGCTTGCTCCTGGCCTACCAAGGAGAAACCTAAATTCTCTTGGTTATTACTGTTCTCTATTTCTGTAGCTATTTCAGTTAGGTTTTAATTTGCAATTTTTTAAACCTGAGTGTTGCATCTGGAGGGAGGAAATTTGTGGAGGGTGGTTTGGTTTTTTTTTCAAAGTTCTTGAGAGAGCACTGCTAACTCTGTAGCAGCCCTGCGATGTCAGGTGTGAGTACTGGTGGGTACCACCACTGCCCGCACACGGACCAAACACTGCTGGTACGCGTTGTTGCAGGGCTAGTTTGTAGAGCCTGGCAGCGGCAGGCATTTAAGCATGAGTTGAGCATACTTACAGTTTGAGGAAAAAACCTCCTCTGCCTATCCCTTAGAAAATCGCTGTGGTTACTGTAGTAACCATGATCTCATCATCGCAGTACACCAACTCCTGAACAGTCAGTACCGCAGTTGTGAAATGTTGCACGTGTATGACTGTAGCAAATAGGGCTTGGATAACGTCTTCAATCTCATCTAGGCTACCCCTTTGCCCCAGGGCATGACTGGCTTTACCTTCAGCAGGCAGGTGTCTGTCCAACTCGGTTTCTAAAATCTCCAGTGATGAGGAAGGGAACATTTTTCCTTGTCACAGCTGTTGCCTGTTTCATAGCCTGCAGCGTGAAATGGATGGCATTTCCATACAATTTTTATATTCACGGGTGTAATTGTAGCTCATGTCTCTGGTTGTTTAATAGGTCGCACTAATGACCAACCATTTGGGTAGTGATCTTTGTCATCTTCCTTTTAATGTCACGGGAATCAGAATATGACGTAATGCTTAGGAGGTGTTGAAAATCAGAGCTGTCCTCTGACTTTCCATGGCTGGAAAGCACCTGGGCAGACTCAAAATAAGCCTTTTTCTATCTAGTATATTGGGCTCTATTCCTTATTTATAGAATTGACTCTCTCCCGAGCTTGAAGTAGTATCAAATTGTTCTTGTTTGTTCTTTCATTTTGGCTTTTAAATTTGCTGTAATCACTAAATAATAAATCTAGGATAACACCAGGCTGTGAGAATATCTAGGTCTTGAGGAGGAGAGAAATGGCCACCTAAGCAACCGCTGACCAGAAAGTGTAACGTGTTTATCAGATACAACAAGTCAGAGGCCACAGTGTCTGAAGAAGAAAAGTGGATGGTTGTTTTAACCAAATTGATAGCCTCAGCATGAGTGATCCACTCATTTATTCAAACAGTTTAGCTTCCCATTACTGGCATGCTTTATTTTCAACTAAGGCACGCCCAATTTTCAGGCACAGTAGTAAGCAAACTAGTAACAGCAGAAGAAACACCATGTCAGTGAAAGCCCTACAGTCCTGTGATAATTTTTTTCTGCTTTATTTATCAGTTTGAGCTTAAGCATCCTCCTTTCACACCCCACTCCTGAAAGCACCTTGGTCCATCGCCCCATGGAGCAGGCTGGATGCTGATGCCACCCTATCACATCCTGCAGCAGGACGGAGGCAAGGAGATTATTTAGCTGCCCCACAGTGCTTTTCTGTCTCATACTTTGCTCCATTCAGGTGGTTACAAATGCTTTTGCAGACTTTCTGCTTTTAATATAGTATGGAGGTTTTTATTATTTCTTTAGCTCTTAAAGTTCTTTTTTGGTTTTGCTGATTTCCACTTTGGGATTTTTCCCAGGTAAGCTCTGTTGTGTTTGTTTTGCCTGGCCTGTGCTTTCATTTCCTGAAGGACGGGTATAAAGTTCGAAGCGATGCATGAACTTTGCCATTTGCCATCTCCCCTGCCTTCCATTCCTCTCCCTCCATTCCACGCTCGTTTCTGGATAGAAACGAAATCACCTTCAAGGCTTGGTATAATTTCTCGTGCAGCCTCCATACTGAGTTTAAGGATTCTAATGGCTGCATGGATGGCACTAAGAGCTCCTTTCCTAGTCCCCAGAAACTCCGCTTCTTCCCCCATCCTGCCTGTCTCTCTAGCCTTTATGGAAATTTTTATTCAGAAGCTAAACTGATTCCTTCTTGAAGATACGGAAAGTTAATGATCACTCAGTGAGGCTAACTGGGTTTCTTCATGGACCCATTTCCATCTGCCAAGCTGGATGCCATTTGAGACCTGTGGCTTGCAGGCAGTGCTTGGAAGAGCCCAGAGGCCAGAGGCACCAACAGAAAGCATTGGAATGAGATTCACTCACAAAAATGCAGATGGGGAAAACAGCTGAAGCCGTCGTCCTTCATGGGAGGGAGACTCCCACGCCTCTGCAATGGAGAGGAAGGGATGGGTGTGGGGACGGAGGCAGGAAGTAAGGCCCAGGTCAGGCACCGCAGTCCAAAATCAGCAGCCTGGCCAAGGAAGTCCAGAACCAGGAAAGGCGTTGGAGTGCAAAGCCCTTCAGCCCCACACCGAGCCACTGCTCCCACCAGATAACCCAGCAGAGTAGCCCTGTTCTGCCTTTGGCCAGCTGGGAAGAACGGTCCTCTTCCCAAGTGAAGGGGTGTCCAGGGGAACACAAGGCTGAAGCCTCCCACCCATGTTGTAGTGGGCCCTTCTTAAAGAAAGGTCCCCACCTGCAGAGCAGGCTCCCTCAGTCATTCGGCTGAGTGACGGGTTCTCCAGGCTTAATGTGATTTTTGACCGGTCAAGAGTTGAATGATTTGATCAGCGCAATTCTGCAGAGGCAAAAAAATAAAGCCATTATTCCTGCTTCCCGCTGTACTTGACTTTGATAAAACAACAGATTAGTTATCACTGAGGTAAAGGCATCAGCTGACTGGAGTTTTTGGCGGGAGTATTGTGTATTTAAATGATAATAGGGCTGTGTGAACACACAGCACCTTTCTGTTAAAGGCGGCGCCTACTTAATGAAGTGCTAGATAAAAACTGAATTCTCCCCAGATAGTTTTAGTTGGGAGTATTTGGGTAATACACAGGGCAACAGCTTATTAAAATGGAAGAAGCAAACAAAAATAATAATGATGAAAGGGATCCTTAATTCAAAACGATACTGCTTGCCTTACAGCATTGACATTTGTGTCAATACCGTATTAGTGGTAATCAAATTTCTCATTGTCTGCTGCAATGTAACCAACTCCTTGGGTATAAAACTCCATTAATCATGGAGGTGTGCTCTGTGTCTGTGTTGGTGGGAAGATAAATTAGGTGGCGCTTTGCAGATCTGCTGAAAGAGAGGAGGACATGCATTGAGTATAGATGACATTTTCTCTGTGCCAAGCCAAAGAATGGTTCAGAGACTGTAATTTTATTAACTATCCTGCATCATCTTGTATCATAGTTTTCATTTTAGAGCAAACAAAAGTGTATTTCTATGCTTAAGGCAACAAGTTGCGGGGGGGTGAGTTTCTGTAACTCTGCAGATTGTACAGGCATTTTCAGCAGCTTAAAATGGGAGTTAGCTACTAAATGTCATAGTTGTCCTGGTCCTGATAGCACCTGCAATGCTGTCAGCAGACCCTGGAAACCTAAGTCTGCCACAGCTCCGCCACAGACCTCCTGCATGAAGTTGGGAGGTCACTTCATTTTGCTCTACCTTGTTTCCCATCTCCAGAAGGCACAGCGTTAATAATGCCATGTTAATGTTCCTGAGGGATATCCAGAAACAAGTTGTGGGCGTGCATTTTTTAAATATTCTGGTTTCTGAAGCTGTGTGAGATGAGGATGCGCTGCGCACGGCAGGTGCCAGCTGGCCGGCTTGGGGGGCGTTGAGGCTCTGCACCCACTGCCTGCACCCTGTCCCTGGCTTTCTCTTCACGGCCCTTGGGAACGCCACTCGCTGTGTGTGCAATCAGGAGGCTGCTCTGTAAATAAGTGTGCAGTTTCGCTGCAGCCTGGATTACATGCATGAGGAAACTTCACTTTGGGGACCTTTCTTCCCAGTAATCCCCCTGTCATTTTCTGGAGCCTGTTCTTAGCCCGGTGACTTGCTTCCATATGATCTGCCTGTGCTTCAGCCCCAGATGTTGCATGGGTTATCTGAGGGGCTGAATGTTTGAGGAGGTGATTTCAGGCACTAGAGCATTTAAATGGGTGGGGTTTACCCAAAGGATCGCTTTTCTTTAAAACTGATCATACCTTCAGTATCTTTAGTTGCAAAGTGATGACAGTACTTCTTACCTTCTGACATAGAGCTCTTGGTAATAAAAATGCCAAGTGTTGTTACTGTGTATAGTGTGACAGGGCTCTGCTCTGTAAAACAGTTCAGAAATCTTTGGTTGTCCATAGCAACCTGAAAGCATTGAAATATCGGCTTGCACATAATGTGGGGGTTTGAAATGCTGCTGTTACCGGAGGCCGCTAGGAAAAAGCTCTCTGCTTTGTCTCTGTGTTGATGTTCTCCTCACTGCTCCTATCCGCCCCATAGAGATTGCTGCTCTTGTCAGCACAGCAGTTTTTACCAGGCTGCTAGTCATCCTCCCTAGGAGGTGTGCATTGTGTACGGTCAGAGAGAAACCGGTATCAAGGCGATGTGTACAGGGAGGTCCTAACCAGACTTAGCCCCCATCCTACAAAAACGTCAGTGCTGTGATGTCCACCACTATGGAGCGTGTGACAGAGCTGGAGCCATCACAGAAGACCTCTGAGTTCACTGGTGATGGAAGCATCGTAAAAGGCAGACTTCCTTTTAGTTGGAAGTAGGAGAAAGAGAGAGACAGACCAGAGCCACCTTGTCTCACACTCTCAGGTCTCTCAGGCCTGGGCAAAACCACTCTTCCCTGTGCCACAGCTAACAAATGGGAGACAGGGCAGTATCCCAGGCTGCAGCCAAGTCACTGGCCCAAAGTAGTGGCTGTGTGACATGACTCAATATCGCAGGGCTCCCCCTCTGCTGCAAATATCCCAAATTAACACACTGGGTCACCCTAAACCTGTTACCGACCTTGTCAAAGGTTGCGCTCCTCATGCACTTTAGAAGACCCACGTGCCAGCCAGCCAGTGCATGCCCTCTCCTGGTGCAGAGTGTTGTGACAGCCCTGAAAGGGTCACGGCTGTGGGTGCTTCATCACTCCCTGTCACCACCTCTCTCCTTAATACACTGCTTTGCTGGGAGCCAGAGCCTGGACTGACTGCCCAGCTTCACCAAGCCGCTTTTGCAGTATTAGGGTATGAAGACATTTTCAGCAGCTTCTGTGCTTTTGGCAGCACCCAGTCCCTGCTGTAATTAGGCTTGGGTGTCCTCCAAAATAGTAGAAACTTCAAAAGCCGCAAGCCTAACCTTGGGGGAATGTAGGTGGAGCTGTGATCTCCAGGCAACGTCCTCCTGGGAGTCTTTCAGCTCCAGACCAGTTTACGTATCCAAGGCCTGACACAACAGAAAAAGAGACTTACAGTCTGATGGCTTCAGTCTTTTAATCCCTACTTCTACCAGTAATCCTTTTTCTGTGAGTAGGCCCTACTCATGCAAGTAGTGCTCTTGGCTTCAGTGGAGTATCTTTAACCTGCCTGTATATAATGTAAACTAAGATTACTTTTGGCATCTGTGGAATCCTAAAAAGCTAAAACAGCGGAACGTGATCCAGGGCAACGGCCTTTATAGACCCAGGAGGTCACGCTGGAGTTTACATTCACTGCTGGCAGTTCCAGGAGGTCGCTAGCACAGGCACAGCAGACGAATTTCCTTTCTGACTGCAGCATAAACACTGTGTGTGGGGTAAATATTAAAGGAGTTACTGTAACAGGAGTGGAAAGGAAGGAGGGCTCCTTTGTCACACGCAGAGTCAAAGGCTGTCTGTTTACCTGATGTCCCCACACAGCAGACACTGCCTATTGGAGTGTTACGGGAGTCAAGAGATAAAGCCTTAAATAGGGACAGCCAATGCACAGATGACGAGCGCTCTTCCAGCTTTTCGAGTTTCGTGTAATTGTGGCCATTGCTAATTTTCATACCGTGATGGTTTAACAGTTCTGTGCCTGTGATTGCGCAGACTGATTCACATGGGAAATGCTTCTTGGAGCCTAATAAGCACTAAGGTGCACAGCCGCCGTGCTGCCATGGCAACGGCGGGATGCAGGAGAGCTGGGAGGGCTGTCTGCCAGGAGCTGCTGCACCTTGGCAAGAGAACTGCCTTTTGGATGTCCAAATTGGCTTAATTACTGGCCGTGGAAACTATCTGGTGTCTAGTGACCGATTCTTCAAAGGAGTGATACTTCCCTGTGCAGAATTAACCCTTTGGGTGCTGGCTGCAGCTGTGTGCTGGGCCACCAAGCAAGTGTGTAGCCGGGGGGAGGCAGTCCCGGGGGGCACCGCGGTGCCTTGCACAGTCTGGCAGCGTTCATGCAAAATTGTCAGTCTTGATGAGGAAGCCCGGGTGAGCTTCACTGACGGTGTTCTGGCATTCAATGTCAGACTGTAGTTTGGGTTTTTGTTTTTACCCCACTTTCCCAGTCACTGCTGATGCCCGTCCCTTTCACCGCTGGCAGAGCGCACGCAGGGCAGCCTTCACACCCTGCCGACCTCCTCCGGGCAGGGCCGAGCAGCTCTGGGCTTGTGGCAGGAGAGCTGATAACAACCAATTTTGTCCCACAGAGAACTCTGGTACTTTGACACCTATTTTCCCCCAGGGGAGGGACAAAGTCATTTTCCTTGCCGAAAAAGATCATGACTCCAAAATACTGAAGCCGTGTTTGCCAGGTCAGCTGGACAGAGAAGTCCCCTGCCTGAGCAGCGGCAGCGCCCATGAAAACGCCAGCCTGGATGCCCCATGTTCTCGATTCTCCTCCATGGCCCAGATTTCCAGCAGGGCAGCATCTCCTGTGCTGCATCCTGGCCAGGAAAATCCACATGAGGCCCTGTCGCTGCTGAGGGAGACAGTGGGATGGAAAATTAAATGGGAGGACATGGTCCATCTAGGAGATCTATGCAGTTCCTATTAATTACTCTGGCAACTTGGGTAAATACCTGTTAATGCCAACCAACTGGGGGGTTGTGTGACAAACTGAAGCAGTTTGATTAAATTCCCACAGATCTGAAAATGTTTTGCCACATCTTTACTCATGCTTTGGTAAAAATGAGTATTTCCCACGCTTAGGTCTTGACATTAAAGATAGCAAGTATTTTGCACTAGCCACCACTGCTGATTTCAGTTACTTGACACGCCTTTAGCAATGGGGTTCCTGCCACTGTTACACCTCTTGCTACTGGGATGAGGGGAGTGATGGTTGATGGAAAGCTTGGGGCTATTTATAGAGCCCTTAACCTGGTCTGCAATTTGCACACCAGATGCCTCCATGCCAAATCAACCCCATAAAATCAGAGGATGGCTATCAAAACGATGCTCCAAGTGTGTGGCACTTCTCTGCTGAGGTGATGGGTAACCTGTACCTGATGAGCTCTCCCAGGAAGAGCCTGCATGCCCCTAATGCCAGCATGGAGTGGCTGGCATGACATCTGCTCCGCGTGAGCTCTCTGCATCCTCCCCTGATGCTTCATTTGGCTGAAAACAGACAACATTTATTGCTAATTACGTGTTGCTCTGCTACCTGCTAATTAAGGAGGGCTGCAAAGTTGAGATGTGTGTTCTCTGGGGTAGTGACCACCAAATTCAGTGAATGTGGAGGTGGAGGATAAAAATTTTAATAGAGAGAGAACCTGGAATAGCTAATACAGCACTGGTTGCTTGGGTTTTATTTAATCTTCTTCAGGATTTACTGATATTCCTGTTCAGAAATACAGCAATACTGACTGGGATAAATGTATGTAAATGTCATGGTTCCTAACTCTAGGGAAGTGAACACACTGCGGTAGGAAAAGCTAGTTCTTCTTATCTGGCTGGAAAAGAAACCTAGTCATGTTGGCACAGATGCATTTTTGAAAAATAAATAGCAGGGAGAGAGACGGTGCCATGGTTCTGCGGGCTTGCAGAAAGGCTGTCAGAGGAGGGAGTTCCCTCGTTCTGCAGGCTTCAGAGAAGGCTGAGGGGAACTGCAGGAGTAGCTCCCGGTGCTGGGAATTGCGCCGGGTTTCCTGGGGGTGAGCAGCCGTGGCCGGGGCTGTGCTGAGAGAGGGTTTCTGTGAGGCTAAACAAACCTCTCTATCTCATCTCTCCATCACATCTCATGTGTTCTTGCTGTTGCTCGACGGTCCCTGTGCATTGCAGATGGGCAGGGACGATCAGGCGCACATCTGCGTTATGCTGGACTGGCCATGATTTCACCTTGGTAGCTACGATGACAAATGTCACGAGGAGTTTTCTTAATATAACCTGTGTATGTTGCAGAGTTTCGTTATAGTTCCAATACAGGGCTGGCTTTCAAAACCAGAAAGGTGCCATCAAGCTTCTGAAATTAACATCTGGTTAAATCCCGGCTTATATGAACATTTTAAAAACTCTTGTTGTATCACGAGATAAAAATAAGCTTGAATGTGGAAAACGTACAAAAATATTCACGACGTGTGTCATTATGTATCTTCTTTTATGTGGCATCTGATGATGATCAGGATCTAACTTATTTAGGGGGTTATTGAACTGTGTTATTGAGGTGTTCGTGTCTCTCAATTCTGCATCACAGCAGCTGAAGCTCAGTCATAAGAGACAGATGACTAAATGGCAATGAGCAGATGATATGCCTCCTAATGATCCCATGGGAAGTAAGCAAACTGGTCAAAATGGAAGACTTTCCATGGACACACATATGTCCCAGTAAGTAACTTCGCAGTCAGACTCTCTGTGTGAGCCCATGTGGGAGGGAGAGGCAGACTGACTTTACCCAGACCTGTAAAATGTGCTGAGGATGTCACAGGAAAATACTTTGCATCAGGGAATGATGCACAACTCCTACTTATGTCAGTGGTGAGATCATTTTGATAGCTTGCTGTTTGCTTCCTTCGGCAAGAAACAGCAGACATTGCAACACAACTGGGGAAATACAGATTTTACTCCCAAATCTAGCAAGTGCCAAACTGAGACGGTACCCACTTTTCTCAATATCTCCTCATCTGTTAAACAAATATAATATCCATTAATTCACAACCATTTCAAGACATTAAATTAATATACCATTGATAACATGCCTGGATTCTATCCAATGGAAGATGCTAGACAGGTATAAAATATTATTTGTTTCATCAGTATTGCAAGATAAGTGGGTTGTTCTTCTAGGATTTTGTTTTACCTAACAATATTTTAACAGTGTTTGAAACAGTAGTCTAACAAACCTCTTGTGCAACTTACTGGAAAAACTCCCCCTTGGTACAGGAAAAATCAGAGAACCCAGCAGAAACTAAAATACTGCTGTAGAAGGAGTAAGACAAAACTTTGGTAATAAATGTGTATTGGCTTTAATCTTTCACATTGAAGTCCAGAGTCCAGACAAGCCCAACAGATCAAAGACTTTGATTACACTAAAGCCTTTGTCATATGAAGTAAATCAACACAGCAAGAACCGCTCTAGGCTCATGGTCATCTGCCCAGCAAAAGCTCTGCTAGTTAGTCATCATCTGGAGTCTTTTACAAGTTGCCTTCAGGTGGTTGCCACTTTAGGAACATCCCTTTTTTCACTGTTGTCATTGATACTACTTGCTCCATAGTTAGTCTAATCGTTCCAGAGAAGTGAGAGAAAAAGAGGACCAAGTTTCAAATTTTAAGTAGGGTCATTCAGATTTTTCTTGCCATCTTATTCAGCCTTTGGAGCAGAGGCTAAGGGTATTTTTCGGCAATGGCTAGGTGGAATTTTTAAGGGTCGGCTCTTCCTGCAGTTCAAGATGCCAGACAGCCCTCGGATTCTATCAGGTGGAGGTCAACATCCACAAACAGTAAAGATGACTTACGTAAAACAGTTGGACTGATGCTCTTCTATTTCTTTATAAATTACAAAAGAAGCTTGAATATCTGTCATACAAAATAATTTCCTTGTATGCTAAGATTTCAGTATTCTCTGGCTTGACTGGAGAACTTAATGAAACTCCAGCATCAATAGATAATACAGCTGCAAACTGAACAACCTGGAGGAATTTTTGGTCCTCTGGCTACATAAGACTTTTTATTTATGTTTGCTTGCTAAGCTTAATTCCAATAATTAATTACCCTTTTGCAGAAAATATATTTTATTATCTAATACCACCCTGAAGCAAAGATGAGACTCTTAGAAATGCTTTAAATATAACCTCACCAGAAAGAAGTATACTTGGCAGCGCCAGTGTCTTCACGGTTAAAAACACAGAAAAAATTAGTCCATACAAGAATCTAATTTTTAGCTCTCCTTTACATATATCTGAAAGTAACAGGAAGGGAACGGAGTGACTTGCTACACAACATGAAAACAATATGTGATATTTTACTATTAATAAAGCCTTTTATTGGTCAAGGAGACCCAGCAGAACAGAAACAATAATTATTTCATGGTAGTACAAGTTTTACAATAGCAGAAATGTGCCCAATTGCCAAGCCCCTTTAAATAAAAGCAGTGAAGGCATCTGATGCCTTGGGATAACCATCTCCCCAGCGGTGTCAGCGAGGAATCACACTCCTCTTTCCTAAAGTGATGCTGCATTCACTGAGACATCTTATATGGGTTTTGAGTTTTTTTTTAAGCCCGGGTAAAATCCCCTTTGACTATGTGGTGCCTACTCCACTGGCTCTGCCTTCGCAGAGGAGCTCCCAGGGACTGCGCTGAGAACTAAATCAGGACTTTAAAGGTTAACCTGCTGGTAGGCGTAAGATGCCAGCAGGGAATGATCACCCAGCTGGTTTGCAGCTGATGACATGAGGTTCGTAACCTGAGAGCCTGTTGCACAGCTTTTGTGCCCAGAGTTGCTGTGGGGTCATAAGGAGCTGGACGGTTCTGTCCCTGTTTGTGCAATGCTGGAGCAGCTTGGCCGTGTTGCCCTCCTGAGTGCATGCCTTTCAGTTGTGTCTGAATTCAAAGTGCAACACCTATTTCTGAGTAACTTGCAGCGTGAATGGTCCTATTCTGAGCTGTCCTGCCTGGATTATTCAGGAATATCCAGGAACATGTATTCCTGAACTGTCAGTCATCAGCAAGCCCAAGAGCTAGGAAGCCCTAGGAAGCTTTCACTGTACTCCGATTATTTTTCCATTCCCTCCCACACCCTAACGTAACACGGGGCAACAACAGTAAAAAGGTTCCTACAAACATGTTTTCGTATGTTAGGCTTTTTTTTTTTTTTCTGTTTTAAAATATCCCAAACTACAACTTGGTTTCAAAGAGTACCTCCCCAGAGGTGCTCACCACAAAGCAACACTTGGAGTACCCACTTGATTTCACGTACATTGGTGGCTTTCAGAAGGAACAATTTCCTTTGTTATCCCATCTGGACAGGAATATTGATGTTATATAGGGTCAGAAAATGGAAGAGGAAACACAAAAGCTGTGGTACAAAACCTCTTCATGTTGCCAGTGGCACTTGAAAGGTGCTGTATTGCCAGGTTTGATGTTCTGAAAGAACATTTTTTTATCTCCTGACCCTTTTTGGCCCAGGCGGGTGATTCTTAGGTCCTTTCCTGATGTTGTAAATAGCAGTGATAACGTACAGCCTATCAAAATCTGCAGCAACTGTTAGGTACTCATTAGTCACTGACACAAAGCTTTGCACATCAGAATCTATCTACAGGTGCCACAGGGAGAAGGCAAGAAAGAAAAATGTGTCATACTCTGAGGTAAACAGCTTGATTCCCTATTAGTCTGCAGGAGGCTGAATTAGTAATTTATGAAGCACTTTGCCACGATGAGATTTGTTTAGTGCGCTTAGGATTTGTTTTTTCGCTGTTAACACAGAACTAAACAACTGAGACTGTGTCTACATGCTCTTCTGCAGATACGAGCTTGCTCTGTGCCCTGTGCCTGCCAGCTATAAGCTGCATCACCAGCAGCACGGCCGCGTTGTTTGCACAGCACAGAGGGTAGGGCTAATATTCCCACAGTTACTCACCCCAGCACCGCACCCCCCATTTTCCACCAGGTGTTGCAGCCGCTTCTGACTTGCTAGGGAAACTGCAGGCACACCGTCTGCCTAACAGGAATGCAGCGGTCACACCTGGAGCAATGCTGGAAAGTCAGGGAGGAGGGGTGATGACCACCTTGGGCAGGGTGGGGGTCAGCACATCTTCATCCAGCTCTGTGGCAGTGCAAACAAAATGCGGTTCCTCTGCCTAGGGAACAGACCTGTGAGAAGATCTTTTTTTTCCATCTTTAACACACCTTATAGCTTATTAAGTTTTGAGAAAGGTAAAAGTCCATATTGTTAAGACCACCAACAAACTTACAGGAAAAAACCAGACACTGCTACAGAAAAAAGAAAGAAAAAAAAGAACACAGAAAAGAAACCCAAATCCCCATTACAAAAAATAAATCCAAACCAAATTAAATCTTCAAAGCCTCCTTCCTGGACATAAATCCCCTCTTTTTCTTTTGAAGGTCAGCATTAGATGATGCAAGACCAACACTGAACTTCCAGCCCATTAGCCTCTGTGGAGCCAGCTGGCAGACAGGGTGATGTGGTATGTCTGCATACCTCCTCCAGGCACTGGAGAAGAGGTGAGAAGCAAAACCCTTCCTGAGCTGGAAAGTGTTAAGAGATCCTCCTCATCTCTAAGGGCATGCGTTGCTGCCATGGGGGTGTCATGGGACAAACTCATGGGCTAGCCCGCAGGAATCACCTCCTGCCAGAGACAGGGCTGGCAAAAGAAGGCGTTCACAAAGCGTTTTGAAATGTTGCTTCCCCTGGCTGAAACCGATAGGAAAGGGCTCGCCTTGCCGGTATTTTCAGGGTTTCCGAGCCACTTCAGACAACTCCCTAATGCTGACTGCCCTGCGCTGAGCCACGTGTGTGAAAGAAGCGACTCAGCTCACTTGGGGGAAAGGCAGAGATCTGTGCAGAGCTCTGTGCCCCACTGGAACTGCTGCCTTCTGACTTGACGTGTTTGTCTCCTGTATCAGCCAACCAACCATGGCAGCAGAGCTAGTTTCAGGGATCACTCCACGTTTTTGTTGGTGTAAAGCTGGTATCTATTTTCCCTATGTAAAGAGAAGTTACTGAACTGGTTTAGGCGACTGTGACTGGTGTCCTCCTGAACAGAGTGGGGGTTATTCTGGCATAGCTACAGTGGGAAAGTGCTAATCTCCTCATCTGCACTTGTTAAACCTTTTAAGTAAAGATCAGTCTGATGAAGGAACAAGGCTGTGAGGTCTGGTTTTTGCTGTAGCACTCACTAGAGACCCAAGAAACAGCAACTGTGAGTGTTAGCGGGCTTTAAGCCCACCTTTGAGATTTGTTGTGCATAGTCCTTTGGAGCTCTAACGGAAAAGATGAGGCAGTAGCTTCTATGCTCTCCATCTGTATGGGGCAAATTTAGACCCAAATTCCTGTGGTCCAAGACCAGATTCACAGCTGAGCAGGAAAGTTGCCCTAGAATTGCCCCACATCAGGGATTTCATGTAAGTCATCCTACTGATGTGTGTGGGATTAATCAAAAGAGGGGAGTAAAGAACTTCCATAAACGCCTTGCAGGACTGGCTCCTCTGATGAAAACATCTGCTAAAATGTAAGCAGCCTGGGAAGAAAAGGCTACATCACTGCTGCAGGATATGTTTGTGGCTCCTTTGGAAAGAATGCTGCAAATTCAGAATGTTTACTTTCCTTTTTTTTTTTTTCCTGTGGTACATTACGGTGCCCTGGTACTGTCTTGCAGTCAGCTTTCTTAGCTAACAGCTAGGTAGGCAGACAAAGCTGTCTGAAATCCTGGTGTCAGACACCTGGCAGTCCTGTCTACTTCAGGCATCATGCAGGTACACTGCTCTGAGGCGGGGGGGCAGAAGGCAGTTCAGATGTGTGTTCCTGAGCCAGGAGCAGGACTAGATGCATGAAATTACCCCCACCCTCAACAGAGTGGGGATTCCTCACCGCCTCTGTCGCTGGGCTGAAGTTCCTCTCAAGCCTGTGTGGCTTTCCCTGAAGTCACTCGTATTTCCTTGGGGGAATCGTGACCCTGATGGCTGAATATAGTGTGCCCAAGAAATGCTGAAAGCACCAAACCGCTGTTTTCTGGGGTCTCCAGAATGCCAGACTGGCTGCCAGCTTGTTAAATGAGCGTTGAAGTGTCATCAGGGAGCTGAAGTGTCATCAATGTTAAAAACCAGCTGCCTGAACCCATAGCTTAATTTAGCAGCTTGTCAGACGTATGGTAATGGCCTGGTAAGGCTTGGTTAAAGGTGTCATTTGGGGGCTTCCATACATTTTTAATCTCTGTGTACAATAAAATATTAAACACCAGCTCTTGCTCGCAGATTTCTTGCAGGAAGATCTACTCTGCGATTCCAATAGCACTGAATACTGAGCAACTGAAAGAAAAGGGGGAGTTTGGACCAATGTCTCTGCTGGCGTAACTCCATTAAAACCAGAGGGTGAAATCCCAACCCTGCTGGGATGCATGGGATTTCTGCCAGACTTGCGACTGCTGAGAACTCTTTTAACAGCTCAACCCTGATTTTGCTTTGGACGGAAACCTCCCCATGAGTCTCAGACTACAAACACTTGTATCTTGCACACAGAAGAAAAATGTTCTGCAGAAAGCAAATGAACTTGGAAATAGATTTAACTTCATCAGTGGAACCCCTGCTGTAGACATTCATTGAGGGATAAATTTGGCTTGTGTGGTAAGACACTGACTGAGTCGCACACAGACATTCAGCTCCCTCAGTGACAGAAAAGCTCCTGCTTTGGCTGCAGTCACACAGTTTATTTGACATGCTCCCTGTTGCTCCTGTGAACTGCAGGAGCAAAGTTTTGGTGCTGTCTCTCAGTGTGACCCACTCATGCAGCCAGTGCTCATTAACATTTTTTTAAGACCAGGTTAATGCAGGAACCCTAGATACTGACAATGCATCTCTCTCTTCTCTCTTTCCATTACATATTGCTGTCATGGCTTCTGGACTTCTTTTTAGGTCTACCTGTTGTTACAGGGTATTTGCAAGTCTTCTGGAAGCTCTTGTGGCTGAAGATACACCTGTACCAAAGCCCTCTGTGCTCCTCCCGTTTGCAGAAGACTGACTACACCTCCAGTGAGGCAGTCAGAAAGCTGGTGCTTCCATAACCCACAGCTGCGACTTGACAGCCTTATGGTTCTGAGGTTAAAAGGAAGCAGGAAAGGAGATGCTAGCAAAACAAAATAAATGAATAATAATTATAGTTTCTTTATACATTCTAAAGGAGGGGAGAAAAAACTGTTTTGCTTTGCAGGTCACCTTCACAGCAAATAGGAATTGTTCAATCACTGCTGGATAATACCAAGGGCACTCTCAGGCGCTGGCAATTGGAATGACAATTAAAAAATATGAGCAAGATTTTAAGTGTCTCTTTGTGAAACAAACAGAGCAAAATTGTTCATCAGTGGTGGAACAGACACTATAAACACTGCCTTAAAACAAACCTGGAAGGAACGTGTATGTCCCTGATAATAACAGAGAAGATGATCAGCTCTGTCTTCCCAGCGCAGTCCCAGCCCCTTACGGATAAAGAAGGAGTTTGTGACCTTGCCTTCCTACTCCATGCATCAAGCCTTCTGGAGCTCTGCGTCTCTTTTTGCATTTGAGAAGACATACAGGAAATTTTCACAGAATCAATGAAGTTGGGTGGGACCTCTTGTGATCATCTAGTCCAACCTCTATCAAGCCAGGTGAGCTAGAGCAGGTTGCCAAGGATAGCATCCAGTTGGGTTTTGCGTATCTCCATGGATGGAGACTCCGCAACCTCTCTGGGCAACCTGCTCCAGTTTTTGAGCATCCTCACAATAAAAAAAAATTTCTTGTGTTCAGATGGAATCTGATGTGTTTCAATTTGTGCCTCTTGTTCTGTTAGTGAGTACTAGTGAGAAGAGTCTGACTCTCTTGTCACCTATGCTTGATTTCCTACTTGTTGAGATGGACATTCCCTGAGCTTGGAGGAGGTGATCTTTGAAAGCCAGCCAGCTCTTCTGGACCCCTATGCTCTCCAGGACCGTATCTCAAGCAGATCTCTGACGAGGCCAAAGTCTGCTCTTCAAAATCAGTTGTGGTCCTGCCTTTTGCCTCACTCTCCCCCCTTAGGATCCTGAACTCCACCATCTCACAGTCACTGCACCCAATGCCTTCACGTCTCCAACCACTTCTTACTTGTTTGTAAGTGTGAGGTCCAGGAGAGCACCCTTCCTTGTTAGCTCCTCGATCACCTGTGCCAGGGAGTTGTCACCAGTGTGCTCTTGAACTCTCCTAGATTGCTTGGACCCTGCTGTATTGTCATTTCTAGTTTAAACCTCTTCCTACCAGCTTTAAACTTAACCTTAGTCTAAAATAAATCCACCTCCTTCTATGCTCACTGTTGGTCACCACACTCCCTGCCGCAGGCCTCATGGCTCTGTGCTGGCTAATGAGTACCAGGCGGCCTGGGCATGATGTGTGGCACAGAAGTGGTCACACTCACCCGCACAAAGGTAGCCTGACTGCCTATTTGCAAGTATACTGACTACAACAGCAAGGTGGCTTGGTAGCCCAGATCTGGCATCCTTTGCACCTCTCCCAGCTGCTGTGTTATGACACTTGCTTTCCTGGACAGATGTTCACTTGAAACTATCTTACCAGTGACACACAAGCAGAAGTCTGTCCGTGGTGAAGTGTTTTTTAATGTTTTCTGCTTTTGAGCTAACCACCCTTGTGACTTCCTCTCTGCCTGGAACTTGTAATGAGTATTCTTTTAACTGTTTTTTCTTGCAAAATGAAGGGGTCTCCTCAAGTTTCCAATGAGATTTGCTGTATGATCCACCTTCTCTGTTTTCTCTCCTACTAAGATCAGAACAAAAGAGCTGGGACTGGTTGTGGAGGTTTTCCATAGGGTTGCTCTCTATGAAACAGAGTAGCATACAGCCTTTGGCTGTCCTTTCCCAGATGTTTTAGTATCGAGGGCTATGATCTGTTTTGGTAGGGCCCAGTGAGTGATCCAGGAGAGCATCCTACTGTGCTTGGGGCTGAAAACTAAGGATACAGAATGATTCTTTCCCAAGGGCTCTAAATAGATGGGGCAGACCAAAGGTGGAGAGGAAGGCGGAAAAACCCCATCTGTATGGAAAAATTTTACTAGTTCTACGAATAAAAGTATATTTGTCCAATCTTTGCCAGGGAGACTGTCATTCCTAGAGTTTGGTTTGAACTCATTCCCAAGTGACTAAATTAAAGCAATTCATGTACTGACATACAGTTGATCACTCTCGTCGTGATTTGGGCTGGACCGGCCACTGAATGAACAACAGATGCTCTCTTTGATCTCTCTCCCTTCAGAGAAGGAAAAGCATCTCCCTTCAGAGGGGCGGAGAGAGAATGAGAAGAAGAGAGAACTTACGGATTGAAAAAGAAACTAAACTAATGAAATATTAATAATAAAATAAAAATATAAGAAAATAATGAAATATATACAATAGATACAAAACTGTATCGAGCTCCCAGGATGATGATCATGTCATCGTACAAGCACTGGGAAAGTCCCATATTGGACTCAGGGACTGAATTCAGGACCTGGATTTAGGAATGCATGGATCGGGATCAAAGGCAGACGAACAGAGTCATCCTCAGACACTGGCCACTGAAGAAAGAGGCTGACCCCTTTGATCCCTCAGGTTTTATACTGAGCATGATGCAGATGGGATGGAATACCCTGTTGGTCAGTTTTGGGTCACCTGTCCTGTCCACTCCTCCCTGCAGGTGTGACACCTCTATGCTTTTCCACTTCCGACCCTCCAACAGGGCAAATAACAAAATTAGCTGACCTTGGTTGTTATAATAAGCATAAGCAAGAGCCTCTTTGCACACCATTCCTTGGTATTCACTATAAACATCAGACCTTATCTACTAGAAGCAGATCTCCGAAAAATATGCCGTTAATTTCAGAGAGTTAGAAGAGACTTAACCGAAAAGTAAAATTACCGAAAATTGGTTCTGTTTTACCTCAAATCAGGACAACTCTAAAGGTTTTAGTGCTACCAGATTATAGAGCCAGTCAAGAGAGAGGCCATCGAGCGAGTCTGTCATCCCCCCCATCTGGACCAACTGAAGGATTTGGGCCAGAAGTGGATTAAGCTCTCAGGGGCTTTAAGCAAATTCTCCTGTGGCTCATGTTGCTTTCCTCTCACATTCTTGCAAGCAGCACATTTTATTCGGAGCACCGAGTTGCACCCAGCAGGGCTGCTCCACTGCCTACAGATAAGCATTGCACATTTGTTGGACCAGAGCTACTGTGCAGCAGAATGCATGGCCAAGGATTTCACAGCTGCTGTCATCTATGGATTTCTGCTTATAGAAATAGAAGGGGAGAGCCCAGCTAGCTAAGTCTGGCTCTGAAAAGGAGAAGCAAAGCGCACATACACTGCTCTGGTACCTTTCCTAAGGAGGAAGAGCTGAATTACAGAACCACCTGTGCATCTTTGGGCTGTTCTGTGGCAAGGAGTTATTTCCTCAGATCCCTCCAGCCAAGCATGTCACAAGACTGACAGGGCTTGTTGGTTCACCACCTTGACAGTTTTCCCCTTGGAGAAGCTGCCTTCCTCTCATGTTTGACCCAGCCTGTAGCCAAGCTTGGACACTAGTGTGTCTCCACGGGTGGCTCCTGACAGTTGAAGGTGCTTTCAAGGCCTTTTTAGTGCACAACAGGATTTAGGCGTCTGTTTTTGGCACAGAACGGTTCAAAGCATGGTACTGCATAACCCTAGGCCCTCCCTGCATTCACTGACCATTTGGTTCCAGGACTATGCGCTGCAGCCCTGCAAAATCACGGGGTGCCACACAGCACCACTGCCGTCCTGCTTGTTCAGACTTCCCCTGAGTAACAACAAAACCATGCCTAGCCAGTGTTGTAATGAACGCACGGTTCTCCTAAACGTGTAGTTTTTACTCAACGGAGACTGGAACTGTCAGGGAATCGCCCTCCAAGAGATCTCTATGACAGGACCCCTCTCAGCCCTTAAAATGGCGCAGGCGTGGGCGAATTGCTTCATAACTCCCCTCTGCTCTACCGTCCACACCTCAGGACGCTGCCGCTGCAGGGCTATTTCCGGGCGGAGTGAGTGAGCCGAACTAGGGCACTCGGTGAGGCAGCCCCGGCCACAGCTCCACACAACCGCTCCCACCTCGCCAGCAGCAGCAGCACCGTCTGACACGGCAGCACCCCGAGAAAGGGAAGATGGCCGCGGCGCTACCCAATCAGCGCCCGGCGCTGACTCGCGCCCGCCTGTTGCCCAGTCCCGGCGCTCCGCGTACCCCGGACGGGTCCATTCGGCACCGCCCCCCCCCGCCCGGCGCCTGGAGTGGGCCCGCCCGGGTGGTATAAAAAGGAACGCAGCGCACATGTGCTCCTCAGTGCCGGCGGGAGCGGGAGGGAGGTGGGGGGTTGCGTTGGTGGTTTCGGGCGGGAGAGGGTGCGGTGGGGGTCGGACGTGTCGCACAGTCACCGCACAGCCCCTCCTGTGCTCGTGTCCCCGTCCCCTGTGAGGGCTGCCGGTGCCCCCCTGCCCGGCCCTACGCTGCCGCCGCCGCTCCCCCGCGGGATGCGGGCTCGGCCCGCTCCGCCGGCCCTGCCCCCCGTGCCGGCCGCAGCATGAGCGCGGCGAGCGATGCGTACCTCCTCATAAAAGACATAAAACCCGGACTGAAAAACTTAAATGTCATCTTTATTGTGCTGGAGATCGGTAAGTGGCGCCCGGCACGCCCCACCCCCGGGCCGCCCACGCGTGTCCCGGGGGGGGAGGGGGCGGAGGCCGCTGGCGGGGCCATGCGCCCCCCCCCCCCGGCCCCCCCTGAGCCGCGTTTCTCCCCGCAGGGCGAGTCACCAAGACGAAGGACGGGCACGAGGTGAGGTCCTGCAAAGTGGCGGACAAGACGGGCAGCATCACCATCTCCGTGTGGGACGAGATCGGCGGCCTCATCCAGCCGGGGGACATCATCCGCCTGACCAAAGGGTTCGTATGGGGCCGGGCCCCCGCCTCGCCCGCCGCCCCGGCCGAGCGCTGCCTGCGCTGCGGGGCAGCGCCGGGCCGGGGGGAGCCCTTTGTCACCCAGGCGAAGGTGCGGGGTTGTGAGCAGGTTCCGGCCGCCTTTCGAGAGGCACGGATGACACAGCTCGCCCCCTTTGGACTGGCTCCTTGTTACCGAGGCAGCACCCTGAGATCACTTGCCAAATTAAAACCTTCTTCTTCACCCCAGAACATGCCTAGCATGACCATACAATCTAGTTAGATGGCTAGGAAAGGCTTATATTTTTAATGAGGAGGTGGTGTTTAAGAGACTCGGTTTGGCTTCAAAAAAAAGTTCCTTAGGAAAATACTTTTTTTTTTTTGAGAGAGAGGGGGAGTCCAACAGTCAGTCCTGCTCTATAAATCAAGCAGGGAAGTCAGAAGCATGTTCTTATTTTTACAGCCAGTTCTTTACTCTAGGACTCACCTCCTTAATGAAAGGAGGAAACGATTAGTGTCTCTCATGCAGAAGAGTTGCTTTTTATTGCAGTGGATTTAACAGAAATGACAGGCAGTGAAGGAGATGCTTTTCAATTCACTATAAAAATTCATACTAGGGTTACACTGTAGAGCATGTTAGTTTGGTTAGGTGCAGTTCATTTATCTCAGCTGGTTTAATTTAAAAAACCAAACAACTAACCCTACATTTATTATCTGAGAGAAACAGTAGTAGTTTCAACTTGAAAATCCTTTTCCGTGTCACTTAAATTGTCAGTAGAAAAGTGATAGTCACTTTCATTTGAGTTCTTCATGCCAGTTAGGTTGTACTTAAGAAATCCATTGCACTGGTCCTTTGGCCTGCAGCACTCCAGGAGATGGTGGAACTACAGCGTGTGCAAGGTTTTTACAAAAAAGTACGTAAAAGGCTACTCAGTGGAGCTGCTAACTGAGCTGCACTTAAGTTGTTCATTTGAGTGCAATTCTTGGTTTTGGAGTGAAATTGGATGACCCTTGCCACCAAAACTACAGCTGCTTCCTCCTGTGCAAATGTCCTTTTAGTCGAAATAGGCTGACTCCTCAGCAGAGGTGGTTCTGGGGAAGTCTGCTTGTGTGGAGAGCACGTGGAGTGCTGGGGCACTGAGATGGGTGGAACTAAACCAGAGCTCTGGGCCGGCACTATGCATAGATGACGTTGAAACAAATTAATAGCGATACAGTTCAGCACTGTCACTGTACTCTGCTGTGTGACTGGCTTACTGTAGCTGCTCTGGTCTTTCAGCGCAACAAATAGGAGGGTCATTGCATCCCTTCATGTCAAAAAGTGAGTTTGGCTTGTGTGAATTAAACTCACGGACTGACATCGTAATTCCTGGTGGATGGGTGAGTCATGCCTTCATTTGCATGAATTGCATGCTCACTTAGGACTGCGGAGTGAGTGAAATGGCAAAAGCTAAATACATTCTAGTTTGGTACTTGTATTAAGAAAAATGCCCTCATGCTGTCATACCTTGTTCTCCAAACACAGCATTATACTTAATTCAAATAGGACTAATTTGAGTGTGTGATGTTGCCATTGCAAGGCAGGTAAATTTCAGCTCTATAGGCTAATCTGGCTTGTCAGTGCAGGATGCTCACTGTTACAAGCAGGGAATCTTAGCTAGGCCCCACATGTAAACCTGTCCTTTCTTTCCTGCTGAATTTCAAGCTGCAGATGCATTCCTCTGCAAAAGCAGACACTGTTGCTGATTTTTTTCATTGGCCGATCAACTCATTTACAGGAAGCTGTTGCAGTTAATATTTCTAAATTTGAAATTAGTTCTGGAGTTTAGTGCTTTATGGCCAGCTCTTTCTGAGACAAAAAACAAATGCTTGCGTACATGGAATGACTTTGTGCTGGAGGTTACCAGTCCCATGATTTGCTGGGTCTTGTCCCAGTAAATATATGTTTGCCTTACATTTACTATTTGGTAGCTTTTTTCCTTTGTGCTCTGCCACAAGACTGTCCAACTAGCTGGTTATTAAAGGTTAAATATAGAGGGAATCTTTAAAGTGAAAGGTAGCATTATGGAGTGAAGAGCATTAATCCTGCTTCTGGGTGGAAGACTCCAAGACAGGCACTGTGACTGTAGATACTATGCTTTACTGCTTGAGCTGAAGTACAGAGGTTGTTATCATTGCATTTGCATTATGGTCCTGTTCTGCCAACCTGCCTCCTCCCTGCTGCTTCTGTTCAAGGCCCTGTGTGCAGCCGGGTGGCTCCTAGTCTCAGTAGATAAGGCAAAGGGCAAGGGGAAGGTTTGTTATCTATGTTCTAGAGATAGATCTGGAGCATAAGGAAGTGGTGACTTGTCCAGATTAGCTGTGACTCCTGAGAGTGCAATTGCTGGAGTTCGCTATTCTTTTGTGAGAAGACACCCGTGTTTCTGTTAATTCCCTTGTGCTGCACCTGGGTTTCTGGTCTGCATTTTCATTATTTTCTTTACATACTTGATGCCCCTCACTGAAAGGAACAATTCTACAGAAAGTTTTGCATAACTCAAATTCCAGTGCTTGAAGTCAAGTGCCACTATAAAGACTAGAGTGCACTCATGCTGTCTTGTAAGTGAATGCTTCCGCAATCAAAAAAGGATTTCATTGCTTTTCTATATGTCACTTGGAACATGATGGCCAAACTTGTGCCTTTAAAAAAAAAAAAAAAAATCTGCTAAGGACCTATACTAAAAAAGTACGCACTTCCTATTATACATATTCAGTAGCAGTATTTATATTCTCCAGTGAACAAAGGTAATTCTTCTTTGGCTCTTGTTGAAAGCAGAACTGAGAGTTGTCAGTGAATGGTAACACAGATACTGCTTTTGGCAAGATGCCATTCCTCTGCAGGAACAGTCATAAGGGCTTCTCCAGCCAAGGAAAGAGCATCCAGTCTCCAAAATAATTGGCTGCTTTCCTGGAATTGCCAAAGGAGTCAGCTGAGCTTCTAGTACCTTTTGCTAGAAGTAAAACATGGGGATTTATAAAATTTTAGTGTGGTAAAGTTGAGGTCCCTTGGAATTTTTTTAGTCCATTCACGTTGATATGTAATACTTACTAACATAGCATGCTTCTACTTTCTTTTCCAGTGGTGGTATTTCTCATTCACTAAGAGATACCACTTTGCTTCTCCTTTCTTTGGCCAGGTACGCATCTCTGTGGAAAGGGTGCCTGACACTTTACACAGGACGAGGAGGCGAGCTGCATAAAATTGGGGAGTAAGTATTGTGTGTATATACTTGTGGTGTTATGTACTGTTCTCAGCAGAACATCATGGTAAGTGTAAGACATGGTGGCTCTTAGTAAATGGAAGCTAGGGCAGTAAAAGACTGTTGATTGCTCATGGATAGGTACAGTACAGGCAGCTGTGGTGTGAGTTTTTACATGCTGTTGTAGTAATAAGCTCCAACCCTCTCTGGATTCTAGGTATATTGAGGAACATTGTCCTCCCTCATGGCACAGGTCTGGGTTTTACCTAGGGGGGGAATTGTATAAATGACAAGGGACTTAATCTGCATTGCTTACCTAGGCCTCAGCTTGAACACCCACTTTAATTGGGTTAAAGCCTTGTGTGTGTATTGTGCTTTAGAGACAAGTCGTGCAAAGAAGGAAGACAAAGGTAGCTTCAGTGAATCATATCTAAACAGAAGCAAGCCTCATTAAACCTTCTTTAAACTGCCCACAAACTGAGGCGGCGACTCCTCTTGACTAAGAACAAACATGAGTAACATACTTGACAAGCAACATTTTCTAATGAGAAGGTTACTTCCTCTGTTGCACAAAGTGCTGTGGGAGGCCTTGTAGCCATCTGGGAAATGGGGCTTGTGGGGTGGCTGCCTTTCTTCTCGCATGGTTCAAAAATGCTCAGTGCTCAGCTTGATTTTGGGAGGGATGACATGCAGATTTTCTTCAGTGCAAAGCCATCTCCTCAGAAGTGTCATCCAGTGGGCTTACTCTCCAGCAGGCTGCAGTGAGGTGAGTCCTCATCTGGGTTGTGCCTCCCTGCAGGAGGTGGGAGCTCCACTTCTGCTTAACCGGTCCAAGCTGTGTAATGATCCAGATCTTTCTTCCCCTCTGCCAAAATTTCCATGTGAGTTGGTTGGCCTATTCCTCCATGGTCCCCTTGAGTGGAAAAGGATACTCTGAATTTCACTCCCTGTTTTGGACTGCTCTGTTCTATTATGTTAATGGAGCACTCCATAGCACGGGAGTGTGTGGGAGTGTTTTAAGTTTTCCCTAGAGATCTAATGCACTCGCAGTCTGGGAGCAGGCTGGGTGACTGTGCCTCAGGTGACCTTGTGAGTGGGTGCTGGACAAGATTGTGCAGCTGGAAATCAGGTGAAGGGAGCCCTTTCATCACCTTGTGTTTTCTCAAGGCCAATTTACCTCCTAGAGTAAATGTGTACTTGCCTCTGCTTGACTGAAACACCCTCACCAGGAAGATGCGACAGCTTTGCCACAAGCCTATAAAGGGATCAGAGCCTTTTAATACCTAATGGATACTCTCTGAACAGTGGGGTCTGTATTAGTTACTTCTAGGTGATGGGATATGTCAAGAACGTACTCTTTGACTTGTGGAGTTGAGAACTGTAAAAAATGGCTTTAGAACTTCCTCGTAATCCTAATTTCTCCCCAGGTTCTGCATGGTATACTCAGAAGTGCCAAACTTCAGTGAGCCCAACTCAGAACACGTCGGACAGAACAAACTGGTATGTTACACTTGTCTGAGGCTTCTGGCATAAAGTGCTTTGTGTTATGAATAGTTCACACTAGGCTGTGATCAGATGTGATTCTTCTGGAAAATGGACTTGAAGTGATGTATAGACAAAAATGAGCCAATAATTAGAGCAGCAAATAAATTCCATGTGGAGCCACTATAAGAGCACAGCAAAAAAAATCAGCACTTTTCTGTAAAAATGTGAGATTTCTCTCTCTGATCCATGTCTTGTCTCTTTTCTTTTTTACATTTCTCTGAAGGCACAGGGTGAACAGAATAATAGTTCTGCATCAAGTAATATGGGTTCTTGTACTTTCGGGCCACTGGGTAAGTTTTTTCATTTTGTGAAAGAATGAGAAACACTTAATGGGAATAAAAAGAAATTTATCTTGCTAAGGGTTCTCCACTATGGGGCAAAAGTGTACTATGCTCTAAAAAGTCTTTTAGACTGAGGCCTGAACCTGCGAGCACATAAGCATGAACATTTCCTGAATAACAGTTTCAGGATTTCTTCGCTAGAAGAGGAAGAGATCAGAATATTCAAGGTGCCTGTATCATGTAAAAGACTTGATTAATCCTAAATTGTTTTGATGCTTTCAAAGACTTTTTGCAGCACTTGAAATTCTGGTTTTTTTAAACCACCTGAGACTTTGGCTTTAAAAATGAATGACTTTAATCTTGCCAGTCACCTTGGCTTTCCTCCCAGGTTAGCTCCCCAAAACTCAAGCGATAGTAATCTGAATTCCAGTATTTGACCTGGCTGGATCGTTTTGTGATGTATTTAAACGTTGAATCTTAAATAAGAAAATGCTCCAAAGACTTGAGCGTATGTAAGCTTAGAGGAACCTTAGTTATGGCCTGCCTACCTGATGCCCAGACTCAATACTTGGTGTTGTATAGCTAAGTTCTGCTGGTGGATGATGGCAAACTGATCCATAACTTGCTGTTAAAAACCTCTGTGTCACTTCAATTCAGTGACTGTCTGCTTCCTTTTTAGCAATATGATTTTCATTTCTCTTATTTGACTTCTCTTATGAGCCCTTTGTGTTCCTTTGAAAATAAATGATTCTGAGCAAAGAAGGGCAGTACTTCCAGGCCAGCCTTTCCTCAGTGCCAGGGTGAGGCGAGTAGGCTTTCAGCCCAATTAGTGTGTAGGTACTTCCTTGGTGTTCCTGCTTTTAGGCAGTGGACAGCTGTTTTCACTGAGCTTGTGAATATCTTCTGAAACTTCTTTTTTCTCTTCCTGCTTCTTGTGTGCTCTTTAAATGCAATGATTTCCTTTTGTCTCTTCCTTCTCTCCATGCTTCCTGTCATCATTCTGCCTTTTCAGCACTGTCCCTCTTCCTACCAGCAAAACACGAGCAGTGATGCTTGTGAGGCTCAAGTTCATGAGAACTTGGTGCTAGCTGAGTTGCTTCTGTAGCTGGACTTGAAGGCAGCTTTCTATTTGTGTGTGTCTGGTAGTGGGGAATGATGCAAGGAGCTTTGTGTAGCCTGCTTTTCTTTCGCTGGTTTCCCCTTGACTTCTGTTGCCCTGCTGTCTCTCTGGAACATCTTGGTGTGTGATCTACAAGCCAGCGCATGTTTCTGAAAGCACCAGTCTAGTTTCATGAGACTCCAGTCTCTCTCCTGGGCAAAGAATCAACACGCAACTCTGTGACCCTTCTTGCTTTAGTTGAGAGTTGGGGGTAGGGATGGAGGGGAGGTAGTTTGGGAGGGAGGAAAAAGGTAAGGTGTAGTTTGGGGTCTTGCAGTGCCAGAGAGGCTTTTCCTTCTGGTGCCCGGGCTTTGCTGGTTGCTGCGAACTGCATGTATTCCCTGTTGCTAAACTTATGTAAAGGAGCAGTCATTTCAGTCCATAGAACTCGTGATAACCTTTTTTCTGTCTTTTTAGGAAATGGCTTACAAACTGGACCTGAATCAAGTGGATTTCCGTTTACATATAATCACAGCCACAATTATGCAGGTAGTGGGAGAGGCAATGGACGAGGACCTGTAAATCCAGCACCAGCTAATAGTGTTCAGCCTCTTCCTACTGTCAGTAATGGGAGGGACCCACGCAGAGCCTTTAAAAGATGACTATGCCAAATGTGGTTGTACAGCTTGCTTAAACTCTACACTCTACTTGAACACTTATTGCACTTTTATTTATAGTTAACTGTGAACCAGTTTGTCCTTTACTGTTGTTTTTTTACCTTTCGGTCTGTGGAGCAAACTTGATGTGATCTATTTCTTGTTTTGCTTAGGGAAGCACAGTGAGTCTTTCCCATAAATTTAAGGGGGTAGGGGGAGAAAGTGGATATAAGGAAGAAAGGGTAATGGGTTGAAGAGTCTCAAACTCGGTACCCTTTGCTAAATGGAAGAAACTTTCAGTTACGTGTATGTATTTCTCTGTTTCTGTTGGTCAGCCACATAGCCTTAAAAGGTCTATTATGTCCTGTGCGTGCATATGTTGACTTCCATTAGGGTTAATGAGAGTTCTTCGTATTGAAGAGAAATGAGGGGGAAGAGCAAAGATGCTCTATTGAACTAGATGTCCTTGGAATGAATATAGCTTGTAAAAGCAATAAGTGTAAGGAAATGGTGGTGCCAGCACATAGTGGTGTCTCCTAAATCGGAGAATGGATAACTCAGATGAAAGTTGAAAACATAGTGTCTTGAAGCTTGACTCTGATTCCAAAATGGTGTACACTGCTTAAAAGAAAAATTCTCCACAAACACCATTATCGCTGTCAAGGAAAGTGACACTTTTTTTTTTGCTTTGGATAGACACTTGGTTATTCATTCTTGCTTTGCATGAAATAGCAGGAGAGGAGGATCTAAATTCAGACAGCATTGGAGAATATGCTGTTTGTAGCCACTCCTGGTGTAAATGCCCAAGGTTACTTTGCAGGAGTCTGAATTTCCAGGAACGAACTGTTTTCAAATGCTGCGTTAACTATGTCTTCAATGAGGCTGCCTACTTCTCCTTCCTTCATTCACTTTTCCAAATGAATTACGTATTAGATGAAGCTGTATGTGTGGATTGCAGAGGTACTGGTCAAGCACACAGCTGCACTTCTCATGCTGTTAAGCTGCTAAGCTTTCCTTCCTCTTTTATACGAAATCAAATTATCCCTTAAAAAACTTAACCCCACCACCACCATCTCCCGGGGAAAATAGCTGTGTTTTTATTTCTGAGATCACAAATGCCTTCACTCTAGGTAGGAGTCCAGTGCCATCTTTCAGATCAGGTTCAAAAACAACTTGGAAGCTGAGGTACCATACTGGATTCATCTGTTTAACTCTTCTTATAGCTGACCTCGCAAATAAAAAATTGCACTAACCATTTCAAAAACAAATCTAACTTTCTTTCTGTCAAGCCATAAAGACTTCATGACAAAAGGCTATTTCTGAATTGTGAGTTGTCTCTGTGGTTGCTCATGTTAATTGAATCTACTACTATGTCACTAATGTTTACAAATTATTTACATTTGATATTTCTGCTTTGGTACTCTGTCATGATGATTTGTTGAAAATTGCTTCTAATTGGCAAAAGTTCCTTGCTTAGTCTGAAATACTGAACTCTCTTCTAAATGCAAGCAGCAACAACAACTTCTGAAGGGAGCTTTAGAGAGACCAGTGTGCCCAGACAGCTGAGTGCTGTTTGCCTCTGGTCTGGTAAAGTGCTATCCTGATACCTGCTTCCAGGTGGAACTAGTGAAACTTGTCTTGGACAGAAGAGGGTGGCATGCCTCATGAGTATCACCCATGGGTGCTGTTACGGAAGAACAGTGCTAACTGGTGAACCAGAAAGCACGCAATGACGTCTGGGGAAATGGTGTAAGGAGGTGATGTGTAACTCAGGGACTTTAAATTGCTTACTTATTTAAATAAGTCATGTGTAGTCTAGATGCATGGACAACCTCTTTTGCACTGTTGCATTAAGACATTTGATACGCTTGTGAGAAGGAAGCCAAGAGGACTTCTAAACCTGTGAAGTATATATGACATGTTCGAGAGGTAAAGAGATGTAAGTATGGTGTTGAGAGCTGTGCTTTTCAGTAGTAGCTGTAAAGGTAGCAAGTGAACGGTGCAAGTGATGACGTGGTGGGGACTTCATACTCATTGCGGTACGTCCGCCAAGGATCTCAAATCCCTGTGGTCTTGGCTTCTCTACAGCATAAATGAGGTTGAAATAGGGGGGAACCCTGTATTAGTGTGTGCTGAGGTGCCTGATGTTTGTAGCTCTATGCATTTGAGCTTTTATTAAGCTAATAAACAAAATACTTGTTCACAAATTCCAAATAAAAAGATGATTACTGCTGATAAGTGGCATAAGATTAAAAGCTTGCTGTCAAGTGGATGACTGATTTGCAGTTGGGAGGAAAAAAGCAAGAGGCTGGTCTTCATGTTCTCAAGGTTAGTAGCATTCCTGCCTCCCTGTTTCTTATGCGAAACTATTTCAGCTTATTAATAAATTTTTACTTCTTTGCAGGGGAAATCTGTGCCCTGAAAAGTCACCTGGACTTAAAGTAAATAATCATAGTAATTTTTCAAGATCTTCTGATCTTCCAGTGAACCTAAGACAAAGTTGTTTACCTCAGATATCAGTGTCAAGATAGTGAGTTCTCAGCTTGCAGAGGAATCTGGGAGCCTGCCTTACATCTGTTTGGATCATTCCACCTTGGCGTACAGAGAGATGGACAGATAATGCATTTCTCTATGTAAACAAGCAGTTGTCACGCATTACTCTGACACTATAAGGCAGTTCATGGGTGCCCAATGGTTAGGTCACTAGGGAGTCTCTTGACAGGTGTCTTCCCAAGATATTAAAGGTAAGGCTACAGTTGGGGTAGTCACATTCCAGATAATACAGATTGCCAAAGGAAAAAAAAAAAAATCTGGAAGGTGTTCACATGTCCAGACACAAAACTGCGCAATGCTGAAGTGCAGCTGGGTAGTCCTTGTACACTTGAGTCAGAAGGTGCCCAGGTTTCATCACCCCACAACTGCTCATCTCTTGCCCACCCTAACAAAAGGCCTGATGGCAGACTACAGCAATGTGGCAGCAGAGAGAGTTATGCTGGATGTTTGCTGCAGTCCTGCATGTGTTCCTTCCCCATCCTTGGAGTGAATCTTTCACCTTGATCCCAAAAGTGGAAAAGCAGTCCTGTACCGTGAAATACTGTCGTAACCTTGGATACATGGTAGAGTCACACACTCCATGTCCATAGTGAAAATGGGAAGGTGCTGTAAGAGCAAACATAAATGCTGGGCCAGGGCATGTGATACATAATCTGCTTTCACAATTCATTTAATTAGCTTTAGCCTTAACTTGAAACTGGCAGGTTGCAGTTCTGTGCGCTCCAATAATATTGGTCTTCAGCATCACACAAATTCCAGTAAGGGCATCTGCAGGTAGTGCTGCTTCTGTGAAGCTGTTACAGGTGCTGTGGAGCATCTTTTCTACATCAGTGCAGTCCCTGCACAGACAACACCCTTAGCAGCATTGCAGGGGTGTCAGCCGTGTTCTGTTTGTGTGTTCATTTCTCTGGACACATGGGAGCATTTAGTAGACAAATGCTGTTTCCTGTAGCCCGCTGGGGTCTTAGTTTTTTCATAGATATTGATGCTTGTGTTTTGCTAATGACCTGGCTGTGCTATGGTCATCCTCTGCACCTCGTGTCCATACCCCCAAAACAAAGGATCCTCTCCTGTTCTATAAGGCAGTTTTCTTCAGCAGCTCCCCAAGTGCTTTGTTAGGACTCGGAATTAGTAAAAGCAATGGGGTTTTGAGTGTTTCTGGGGAAGTTTCCTGGGCTGCTTCCTGGGCCATGTGTGCTCGGCTGCCAGGTTGTCCCCCTGCTTCTCTCAAATGTCTGTAGATTTGCCCTTTCAGAGATACTGTTTATTCTTAACCCTTAAGCCAAGCAATTATTTGCACTGCTGAGTGCAATCTCTGGCAGGGCTTTCAAGGGGGATCCAGGGAGGTGCCTGGCTTTCTCCCTACAGTTCTTGCTAGTGGCTAGCTCTTGAGCTGGAGTTGGTCGATTTGGGGAGTTTCCCCTTAGTCCAGTGCCAGCACACATCACTGAGGAGGTTGCAGGGCTGTGACTCCCTGTCTCAGCTCTGATGGGGCTCTGTTAATGACTGCAGCAGAGCTAATGATGGCTGTGCCTGGGCCAGGCGCTCCCCAAGTCATGCGATGCTGCAGGGTGAGCTTGGCCCTTGCTGCCAGGGATCCCAGGGGAGCCCTGGCCAGCCTGGGCTGGGTGGTCTGGAGCATCCCTCAAGGCTGGCTTCTCCAGTAATGCCCGCCCCTCCATGCTGCAGGTTGGAGCGAGAGGCACAGTGGTGTGGTCTGAGGCTGATCCAGGGCTTTCCATGGGTGCTGGAGGTGCCGGGCCTCTGCTCCAGGCTGCCGCCTTTGCTTGGGCATTTCCAGGGGCTTTGTGGCCCCTACCAGAGCAGGAGCTGTGTTTGGGGATCTCAGAGAGGCTCTGCCTGCCTCAGTGGCTTGGATGGTACTTCAGCCACTGCTGGTGATGCTCAGCAACCCCAGTGCCTGCTCTGTTTTTCATGGTGGTAGATGGTTGCTTAGGACCACGGAAACACCCAGACCTCCTAGGGCTGTGTGCCTGGCTGATTTAACAGCCCCTTGCTGACGTGCTTTTGTTTGCTTCTGCATAATTAGGGAGATGAGACCTGGCTGAAGGGGGGAACCGCTCATGGGGACATGGCTTCAATTGAAACAACAACAAAAAAAGGCTGTTGCGTGCCCACTGGAAGACAACATACCAAACCAGGGGCAGTTGCCTGAAAACTGAGATTGATGTTTTCAGCAAAGCCTTTCAGAAATTCATTCAGTAATGCACTTTCTGACTTCAGCCTTAATCATGCTACTAATTCCTTTATTCCTGATTCCACAGAATTTGAGATGGTTATGGCTCTTTATAAGGATTATGCTTTTTAATCTATTCTGTGATGGACGTTTGTGTGTGTGTATACATAACATGTATAAACATACACACTGTCTTGTAATTTGGATGCAAAAAATTAATCCTAAACAAGCTGTTGACTAAACTACAGAGGATTGAGTTCAGAGGGATTAGAAAAAAGTTTGGAAGTGACTAAGGGGGAACACTTAGGGCTTCATTTAGCTTTTTAATTTCTCTAAATTGCTGATGTTTTCTCTCAGGAAAAAAGCAATGCAGTTATAAGAGCTTCATCTAAAAGTGCCTTCCCAGCCCCCCAGCTGATAGACTGTCCAAATTTGTATGTTTCCTAGGGAACAAGATTACGGAAGAAGTAAAACATCAGGATTTAGCTCAGAAAAGAAAATTCTTGTGCTGTAAATGTACCTTCAGAGCTAAATGCTTCCTTACTATACAAGTTTAAATGGGATGGTATCTGCTCTGGAGAGTGGAGAACCCAAAGCAGTACAGTCACTGCAGGGCCAACTAGCTGCTACATGTTAGATAAATTGGCATATAAAAGACAAAATTGGCTTACTATGTCATTAACTGAGGTTCCACAGGAGTGTAGTTATATATCGTGGTGTATCAGCAGAGCCCTCTACCAAGCTTTCTTCAGGTTCATGGCTAGAGAGTGAAACGGTCTTGCAAAGTACTGAACACCTATTTGGGAAATTTGGAACCACGCTTGCCCAGCTCTGCCATATGCCCCGTGGGGATGGCTGGGAGATCCCACTGACTTCAAGCATGATTTGGATTGGGTCCTATGCAGGCAGTAGGTTCTTATACCAGGATAAGGTGGTAGGGCAGATCTATTAGATGCTAAATTAATAATTTATGAAGACACTGAATGCTGTGGAAAAGCTGAAAGCTACAGCCAATGTGTATATTTTTCTAAATCAAGAGACATTTAAGAATATGTATTCCTAAGATCGGATTCTTTATAGCTATGTATTTGGGTTTGCTCTTTTTCCGGAGGTGCCAAGTGCTGCAGTTCTGTGCCCAAAATAGCAAGCGATCCACCAGTTGTGGAGAGCTCATGGGTGCCATCAGGAGAGGCTGCTGCTTCCCCAGCCCTGCCCCCTGCCTGCCGGTGCTGCTTCGAGGAGCGCTTTTGTGCTGTGGTTGCACAAGTCCGGCTCTCGCAGTGCTGGGTCCCAGTGCAGGGTCCGTGGGTAACTGTATGGCCCCCTAGCAGGTCGGGCAAGGCCGTCCCTTCCACCCCAGCACCAGTTACTGATGCCTCTGAGGGAGTGGGTGGAAAGCGGTGGCTCTGGACACGGCAATGCCAGCTGCCTGCCGGGCACAGTGGTCCAGCAGCGTAGAAACTGCTTGTGCGGGACCTGTCAGTGAAGCTTGCTTTTTTTTTTTCTTTTCCCTGAAGAAAAGGAAAAAACATACATCCTGGCAGGTGGAAGTGCAGCTGTTAGCAACTGATCTGTTACAGCTGGTGCTTCTGCTCTGATGAGGTCCTGCCACGCATTCCCACCAGGGCAGGTGCAGGTGGATACTCCAAACCAGGATAGCTGGAGGATGCCAGGGCAAGGTCTGTAGCAGAAGGGCTGGCGGGGCCCTGGAAGTCTCTGGCTGGTGGCTTCTGGTACCTGTGTCACAGGTAGATTTTTAAAATGGTTGGACAAATACCTGTCTGGAGTGGCTTGGGGAGGGGGGAGGTGATTCTGGTGTGGGACAGGCATGAAGATGCATTAAATGATCTCTTGTAGTCGTGTCCACCATTATTGTCTATGATTTATGCATTAGCTTAATTTTTGTAATTTCCTCCTTCCTAGGTTGATTAATACTAAATTTAATTTTCTGTAATCAACTTGAGCATGTAACTTGGAGAGATGAGGTTTAGGCTGATTGCGGTAAAAATCTACCTATCCTGTCTAGCTTGAATAAAGCAAAACTATTTTTAGCTCTAAATTATGCAATATTTTCATGGAGCTCTGCAGCCTACTTATATTTAACCTTTGAATGGAGTGCTCTATTTTTTCAGATCACCTAATGCAAACTTTGTAAATGGGTTTTTTAATTATGAGAAACCCACCTGCATGCTATCAACCAAATTATTAGCGAGGCAGAGAAGGATAACCAATAGTGCTGTCAGACTTCAGCTGAATATGAAAAATGTTTAAATGCCAAGAACAGAAGTTGCCAAGAAATAACGTTAAACACCAGGTGCTGGAGGAACAAATTAATATGACTTATTTTATTTTTAGAAATAGTGAGTTAAGGCCTGATGCAGATAGACATTTCTATGTGCAGCAGCAGCGCTTGGCTATGCAACAGGACTGACAAAATCAACACAACCTTCTCTTAAAAGAAAAAATCTAATTTAGTTTTAAAAAGCCCTAGGTAGGGGGGGGAAAGAGAGCTTGATCTACTCTCTACTATTTGTAAGACTCAGGTGAGCTGTTCTTGTGCTGTTGCTTATCAGAGCTGTCTGTGATGTGGTTTGGGATGACCTTGAAGCAAGAAACTCCTGTGCAAAAGTCACTCTTGAAAGCCTTTTGCTGGTACACGCAATCTAGTTTCATTTTGGTTATGCTTTACTGCTGGCAGGGCCTATTGCTAGGGACAGTGAGCCTAAATGTTCTTGCTGAGCTTATTTTCCCCAGCGGCGCAGGGAATCAGACGTAATTTCTAGAGGAAGTGGGACCCAAAACATCAGTAAGTCAGTATCATGAAGCCAATAAGAAGGATGTGTCAACTTGGGAAAACTGCTGCAATAAGCTTCCCGTAGCTTTTTTAGCAAAGTGGATTTGCAGAAGCCTTCTGTGCAACTTCATCAGTGTTGTAGCTGAAGGTGTGAGTTACAAAAATCTGGGTCTTTCTAGCAGATGCAAATGGCTGGAAGCCACAGTGGAAAAAAGGTCCATTGATAATGGTTGCTCTGTTGGATGTCTGGTGACCATCAGGCAAAACCTGGTAGTAGATCTGTAATTATCTTGTGGTTTTGTGGATGTGCTTCAGCAGTCTGTTCTCACTGGGCTAATTCTGAATTTTTTTGCGTGCTGTGAGCAAATAGATCCTTCTACAGCCATGGCTACTTTGATGACCAAAGCTGGTGAGCTGCAGTTATTATCACAGGCTACTTCTTCAGTCCAGGCATGAAGGTGGCCACTTAGGAATTAACTTAAGGGTGATGTGTGCAGCGATCTGGGTGATATGCATAGCCTGTGATCAGGAGAAACACCCTGTGAGAGGGCCCTGGCTGTCAGCAGGGTGCTCTGTCAGTGATCCATGGGAGGAGGTCTCTCTGGGGCTGTATGTTTAGGTACTGCAGGTGTTTCCTCTTCCTCCAAAAATGTTTGATTCACTGTGGCCCAGGATGTGTGGACTTTGGGTTGGTTTTTTTTCTTGATTCACATAAACTTGAAAGCTCCCTGCTGTGCAGCTTTGTGTTTTCTCTGACTGCCCTCTCTTTCACCTGTTCTGAGGTCTTTGCTAGCAGCTGAGGAGGGGGCTCACTTGCTGACCTGCCGAGCCTTCCCCTGCCTGGTGGTTACCTTGCCGTTTGATTACTTGCACTGCTGCCAGTACTCAACTTCTTTAATATAATTCTGATTTGTCTCTAACGTGATTACTCATTGGGTGTTTGACAGGTCTGTCTCTTACTATTTCTGTTTGTTCCGGCTCATTTCTGTATTACCAAAGTAATTTGCAGGCCTGCCCAATTAGAGCCCCTGTTTTCCTCCCCAAGTAGGTATGACATTGCCTGCCCTCCAGGATAACAGCGATCCTCCTGCAATCCCATTGATCGAATCCTCCGAGGCTGGAGAAGGCATTTCATACATCATCGTAACAAGTTGTTCACAACTCCCTGTGCGCTGGGCTTCAAATTCAGCCTTTCAAAAGACTTTGATAAAGAAGAAAGGATCATTTTTTTCCTGACTGCTGCAAATGAAAAAGCTTTTCACTTGGGAGTCGTGGGTCATATTTATGGAAATGGGGAGAGCACTTGCAATATTTATAGCGGTTACAGAAGCGATTGAATCTATCTTTTATTGATATGTATTTACATGCCCACAAAAATCTTATTGCATAGTAGTTGAGAAAACTTTATTTAGATTTAGTATTTTGAAGTAATTTTTTAGTGCTTCTTTATTATCCATGGAGTGTGAGATTCAATATTTCAAGTAGGACTGTCACCAAACAGCCGGAGGTTTTTAAAAGATTTTTATTTTACATAAAGATAAATGTTGAAGCCACATTTTTCAGAGGCACCATCTGTTCCGTGTTGACCTTAATTTTCTGGATGAGTGCTTTTCTTCAAACGTTTTAAGTCTTGTCTACATTTCATTTGGTTGGGAGTGTTTAGGTTATTTGTTGAACAGGAAATCAGATATTCAGAATGCAAACACACCATTACATTGCAAATTATTCCCTTTGTATAATTTAGCGAACTGCTTTGTAAATACTCTGCAGACTTGCTGGGGTAGCTCTGCGTCGCTGACATCTGGCGGGTCGGCCCTGTATGGAACTGGATGTCTTTTGAACGTCACCGTCACGCCTTGCACTGGGAGATGGGGTGTAGGACACCGAGTGAGAACTGTGGAGTACCCTTTTAATGGGTAGTTTTTGGGGACAAGGGTAGGATAAGGGTTTCTGGCCTTGGAAGGATTTGCTGTTCAGGCCATCTAAACAACAATACCTGATCCTTCTCAAAGGAGGTCACTGAAATAGCTGTATGTCTACATATGCATTGTTCCTACAGGGCAATACCTCCATTTCTTCCTTCAAATTCTTCTTGCTCCCGTGTCTTAGCTGAAATAATCTTATAGATGCTTTTTGCCTTCCTTTGCCTCCAGCTTTTCTGCGTGGCTTGTCCGAACTCCTGTGGCTCTGATGGTTCAGCTGTTTGTTACCCTGCCACCTTCAAGGGCTTTTGAGATCTCAAGTCTCTCTGCTCCTTCTGTCCTGTGTCAGTTTCACGGGCTCAGCACCTTCCCCAATCCTAAGCTCATCTGCCCCCTTGTCAGCCCCATAGGACCTTCTTTGGCACCACCTGACACTCCCTTCCAGAGGGCTGCGCCTAAGACCCGTATAGGTGAAAGTTATATGTTCTCTATTGATAATGTGGTCAATCTGGGCTAACGCTGACCCACAGTAGCAACCATTTTAGTGACAAAATGTACTCTTGACAGGGATGGTAATGTCTTTGTGGCTTTGGATTGCAAGTGGGATTGTAATCCTGCCGTTTGGAAATGGATTTGGAAATAAAACTAGTGATGTGGTAGGAAAAAGTGATACGCATTAATTTTTTTGTGTGTGCTTCAAGAAAAGCCCAGAGGGGAATACTGTAAGGACTGCACTCTCTTGAATTAACCAGCTGGTTTCTTTACAACTCTACTGTGTAAGTGCCTAGTAAAGCCCATTTCAATGAGATGCCAAGACGTGGAGGAAAAGAGCTGAACAAATAACAAAATTCCTGCTTAAACCAAGACTGCGGTGTTTCCAAATACAAAAGCCCAGAGTCTGTCTCACCAGGCTGGCTGGGTTTGGAAATATCTATTGCTACACCAAGTTTTGAGGGAAGTGATGGCGGGGGAGGCAGCAGGGAAGAGCAGCTGCTGGACTCGTGGCTCGCACTAGTGGCTGTTTGCCACCCAGGAAACCATGTAGTGCTCTGCTGCTGGATAGTGAGAGGGTTTTTGGATATTCGCACGGTACATACTGTGGCCAAGGCCCCGTGCAGTGAAGGCAGCGTGTGGCTGGGGTGGAGGAGGCAGTGGGTCTGCTGTCCTTCCTCCTCACTGTGCCCAGGGAAGCAGGACTGTCTGTTGGGAAGTGGGGATGTCAGTCTCTTGTTTTTAACTCCAGGCTAGCTCAAGGTATTTTAAAGGGATCTTTTTCTAAATCTGTGCTATTAAATAATTAAATTAAATATAGAGTGGGTAAGTTTTGTCTCTCCTGGTTATCTCTAGCATCTAGATTTATATTTCTGTATGCAAGGACAGGAGTGATTAGTACTGGAGAAAATGAAGTCTGCTCTCCCTCTACCACCAAAACAAATGTTTTTCTGCTTTCTGAAAAAGCACTGAGTCTTACAAATAGAAAATGAGAGTGGTTTGGGTTGTTTTGGTCTTGTTTTGAGGCAGTGATTTATAAAATAATTCAAATTGTATATCTGCAAATGGGTGAAGAGTGACTCAGCAGGAAGAACTACAGCATCAAAACTGTCCCTTGTGCCTGCAGGACGGGCTCTTTCAGAAGGCAAGACGTCTAGCTTAACTGCCAGAAGGTCAGCTTTTAATTATTACTGTAATTAATCTCAGTTTTATCTTTTTTTTTTTTTTTTAATCTGTTCAGCAGTGACAGAAAGAACTGTTGAAGAAACCCATTAAAAGGAGGACTCTTCAGCAGAGCAGGGCTCTCCCAGGGGTGGGCAGTTGGGTGAGGGCTCAGCAATAGCGCATTGGGCTGATGGCAGCATTTAGGGCTTCAAATACAACTCTAGGACAGCTTGAAACCTTCAAACTGTCAAAAAGTTGGACTGTATATTTGATGTGGAAGTCTTGGTTGAGAGAGTGGCGTCCCAGTGTGCTAACCACCCTGGCAGCAAGAAGCCCACTTCATGGGGGTTCCCATTCAAGGGTCCCAAACAAAATCTGAACATCCCATGACTGAGTCTGAATTTGCAGTAAGAGGCTGTTGGAGACTACGGCAGCAGTGGGGTAAGTGAATGAACAACAGATGTGTCCTTTTCTAAACGGATCTACGTTAAAAACAGTATGTCTTTCTCTTCAGCAGAAAAATGTTTAGTTTTACAAGCTAAAAATACATTTGTTTCCATGCATCTGCCTTTCCACAATTGCTTAAGAAACATCTAACTTTGGTAGCATCATTGTAGAATAAGTGTTTTAAAATCTCTTGATGTACGATCGTCATGTTTCTGTGGACAGTTCCACAGTTACGGTTTGAACAAAAAATTATTTTGATACAAAACAACTAACTTTTATGTGATTTAAAGAAGGCATTCTGCAAATACTGCCTTTGCTTTGATATGGTCATGTCTGCACCGTGTAAGCAAGTGCATTAAAGATGACCAAAAGTATTCTGACCTGCTGGGGTGCAAGTTAAGTATGAAGTCACTGTAAAACTATTTGGAAGACCACAACTTTGTTTCTTAAGTAGAAAAGAGAGGATTGAAAGCTAAATGCTTATCCATGGGAATGCCTGAATTTTAGATGTCAAAAAATAAGTGTTGGGAATCTGTGGGGCTAAGGGGGAATCTGCTTTCTGCTGGCACATAAGATAGGTCACCACTTACAATAGCAAAACCAACTCCATCCACCAAAACCTTCAACCCTGGCATCACCCTCCCCAAAATCTGTGCTTACTTTTCATTGCTAGTACTTTTATGTTTGTATTGTGGTGAAATCCAATGCCCCGCTGCCTGTTTAATTTTTGAGGGAGACCGCTGTGCAGTCTGTCTCACGTGGTGAGACTCTGATGTTGAAAAATCTAACAGAAAATTGGCAGGTCAAATGGGGAAGCGGCACAGATGTTGCTTTTATTTGTCAGGGTGAAATGAGGTGCCAAATAATGGGAGGTTTTGTGTATTGCTTGAATTTTATATATATAACCAGGCATAACCATACAGTGCAGATCAGGAAGATGAACTGATAGGCAAGTGGGTAGCTGAACGTGATCGGTGGCGGGGTTCATAAGGAGGTTATTAAGGGCTGTAGAGAAGGGGGATGCCAGCTAATTGTTTTGATTCTCCCGGTCTGCAGCAAGAAAGGAAATCTTCACCTCTGCTGATCCAGTCATGGCCCTGCCACCTTGCTTGCAGCACTCCTGATGAGAAAGTGAACCCTCTGACCGTAATGTGCCATACAGTGCTGGCTGCCCAGGTCTCACCTGTGTGCTAGTAAAGCCCTGTCTCGGCAGGTGCTCTGGTCTCTCCCGAAGGGCCGCAGCTGCTCTCCTCGCTGGGCTGGGGCAGCGTGAGGCTCCCAGGGCTTCCACCACTCCGTGAAAATCCAAGCTTCAAAATAACGACACAACGTTTGGAAGAGGGTGGCCAAAGAAACGGCAAGGTTGGTTTCCTGGCCTTCTGAGAAGTGTTTTCATATTCACTTCTTACAGTAAAGAATTAAAATTGCTATTTTGTAAAGCATGCTCCCCTCTAAGGAAATTACCACAAACCCAAATGTTCGAAAGCTGAACATAATTTTTCCCTATTAGAGCATGCTATTATCCCATGTAATCTCTGGATTATAACTAATTAATGTAGCTACACCTAATTATTGAGTTAGCCACAGGTGAAAGGAGCTTACTTTTAATGAGATTTTTGTTTGATGGAAATGAATGGATTCTCCAAATGGCATGTCCTTTTGTCCAGAATTATTTACCACGAATTGGATATCATAGTGATGTAGGTTGTGTTTTGGTTTGGTATTTTTTTTTCCAAATATAATGCAAAATGGAATGTGTGGTAACTTGGTTGACTGCTCAGGAGCACAGAGTGCTGTTTGAGAGGAGGCTTTGAGTGATGACTTGTGTTTTACTAGGATTCCCAAATGTAGGAAACTGGGAGTGCAGATGATAGTGCAGAGATATTTATGCTTTGGTAGCAGTGATGTGACCGAGGGTGGCAATAAAGTCACTGCATAGAACTGGGCATCTGGAAGAGATGTAGTACATTAACCCTAGAATAGTGTACAGGTACAGCTTGTGAGCAGCCCCTAAATGATGTTAATTCACTGCACAGGTGATTCTGATCTAGAGCAGGCTTGTGCTGCTCTGCCATAAACTGTTTTCTCCCTCGCCTAGCTGGCATTAGTACTTGGGATTTTTTAACCAAAATCTGAAAGAGAAAAGGATGTCCCTTCTGCTGCTCTCAGTGAGATCAAAGAGCAATACACTCTCACTATAACATTGGTGTCACAACTTGAAGCCAAATATAGTCCTAAATATTATTTATTGGTTCATCCAAATGCAGATGAATTGATTTCCCACTTATTATGGAAATAACATTGTTTACTTGCCATCTGGTTATTATACATTATTTCCTTTTTCTTTCCCCCCCAAGATAAAATTAAGATCTTTTGATTAGCAGCTACAGTAAAATGTGACCGATTTATTCGTGAGAATTGCTGTTTGCCAAGTACATTGCTGTAGCAAAAGTACTGTTCGTTATGACATTGTACTGACTCACTTGTTGATGCTATTTGAGGGAGAGAATTTAGTTAAAGAAACTGTAACAGGATGTTCATTTTATTTCAGTACTTGTAATCCTGAGTCATCTCTGATAGCTGATGAAATACAGCAACTCACATTTTAGACAGGGCTTCTTTTAACATAATTTGGTAAACCAGTAATTTGATAGAGGGTGGAAAAATACACAGAGCTGATTTTATGCAGAGAGGTTTATTTTAGTTGTCGCTCTCTGTTGAAGCACTCTTAAAATTTGCACATCTGCGGCACTTTACTGTGTCCTTAAATATTTTGTGGCTAGGGTGAAACAAGAGCGGACGTGTAGGTAGCACACGGCTTTGCAGGTATTGGATCTGTCTCAAGTATGTGGGGTTCTGGCTGTGCAGATCAGTTAGGCTGTTTCTTGGTTGATCATGTTGGCTGCCTCACACTTTGCTTCCACTGCAAATACAGGAAATCCAGAGGTGTTTGATTGTGTGCATGTAAAGTAAGGAAGCAAAGGGAAAGGTATTTCTTGTGTAAGAGGTTGAATTCAAACATTAAGTGAAAGTTTGGATATAATTTTATGCAAGCCCATTCATCTGTGGGAGTGTGCTTATTCAGGCAACTATCAGTAGTATGAACCATCAAATGTGTATTATTATTATTTCCTGTACAAATTCATTAATGATGGTAAGATCCTTAAGTTGAGCATATTTCATCTTAGGAGCACAGAGACCTTTCAAAATAATTTGTACGTATCGCTTGAGCTTCACTTCAGGGTAGCAGGCAGCAAATCTTTAAAAGCACAGAGTACTTATGGGCAGAAAATAAAGAATATTGACTCTATTTAAAGCTGTGGAAAGAATTTATGTTGGAAGAATGTAATTATTAGATTTGGAATTTGACCAGGATGCATGATAGTGCTTTAACTGAGGGAAAATACTATAGGGTGAACATTGATCAGAGAATATAAGGATGTAGTTTCACTTTTAATTTGGATACATGCACGTTCAGTAGGGCAGTTAATATTCTTGGTACCAAGGTGACAGGTTGGCTGGGAAAGCAAAATGATACCCCTCATCTTGCGCAGTTGTTGGTTTTCTTTTGGGGTCCTGCAGATCCAGCATAGCCAGGTTTGGCCTGGCACTGGTACAGCAGTGTGCCTGTCCAAAGGCTTCTCCTTTCACCCCTTCGCCTCTGGACATTCCCAGGAAAGGTGTGTGACCAGGCAGCAGAGCAGCTAAGAAGGCTCCTTCACCCTGTCATAGGAAAGTACAACAAATACAGGCAACGTAGGTAAAACCGTACATTTAAATTATCTGCAGACAAGTAGTGAAATACATTCATCCCTTCTGGCACTGTTCCTAATTTATATTTAAAGCAATATGAATTTCATGAGCATTTTAAAAAATCATATTTTAAATTCAATTTGCTGTCAACTCATTTGATGTTTTGTGTAAAGTCATTTCCCGTAAACAGGTTACTGAATATCAAAAGACTTGTCTCATACATAATTTTTGGAAATAAATAATATTATAATAAAGATGAGAATGTGGCCCTCATGTGAGTCAGCAAGCACTTTCTGGATCGCTGCAGATCTTTGGTGCTTGCTTTATCACAGTCAAGGGAGTGTCCTGGGTAAGGAACATTCGAGAAACAGTCAACAATAATAATATTGTTTTCTAGGCTACGGTAGGTTATTCTGCAATTAACTACTGATATATAATATATGAAGAAAGACATCAGTGGGTTTTTTTTTCCAAATATCAAAAAGAGAGTTGGAAGAAAATGGATTAAAATACCTCAAATCTGACAGACCTGTCAAGTTGCAGAGCTCATGCAGAGTAATGGACTGGGTAATATCAATAGATATGTTGAAAAGCTAAGACCTGTTTGTTAAAAACTGTTGAAGAAATAACTGCTGTATTTCCTTGGCACAGGATTCTTACCTGTGCTTGGAGATTGCTGTCATTTGGCAGATGCTGCACTCTGTAAAAGTGAGCATCAAAGCTGGTATGAAGCTGAATCCTTTGCAAAAAGAAACAAATTGGCCTCTGGATGCCACCAATTTCTCTTCCAACTGCTGAATAATGTGCCCTGGGTGTAAGCATATAACATACAGGTAAGCTGCTTGGGGTTTCTCAAAGATTTGGTGGATTCCTATCATAGTAGATCAAGCCAGTAAGGTTGAAATAGCTTTTTATTTATTCATTTCTTTATTCATAATTTGAACAAGCTCTGTTGTGAAAGTGGGCTTCTCCCTCTGTCTTTGAAACCTGCCAGAAAAAGTTTCTAAATTTTGAATCTCTTGCATTGTAGGTGCATGTGGCGCACCAGTGTAACATAAACAATGAAATAGTCTCTGTTATATTAAAGCTCATTAGGGGCAGCTGGACATTGCACAGGGTAAAACCGAACTCTACTTTTGGCTTTCTCCAGCAAACTGCCTCCTAATTGGTACAGGTTTGAAGCAGTTTTACACCTTAATAAAATTCAAAGCTAAACTTTGAAATCCCAAGCTCCCAAATTTTCCCAAAACAATGCTTTTTTCCCAGCTTCTAATTGCCCTGGAAGGATTTGTGTATTATTTCAATTAGGGAAGGAAGCTCCACCTAATTACTAAGCATCAAAATGCCCTAAAAATTAGAATTTCTGAGCTTGAAGCAACTTATCTGAAGCCACTGAATCATTTCTGACACTGCACCATCACGTCCCACCTCTGAACCTACCCTGGGGCCCCCCTTTGGTTGTCTCTGAGGTTTGCTGTACATGTCTTGTGGCACTCAGAGATGTGAAGACTCTGTTACAGGGCTCGGACAAAAATGTTGTCCGGCCTTTCCCCTTCCCCATCACTTCTGGGCTGGCTCCAGATGTGGTACCTACGGCCAGAGCTTTCTACTTTTGAGCCAGAGGTTTTGAGCTGGGTCCTGCCTGCTACAAGCTCACGAACTGAGCTGACAGCAGCGATGTCCACACACATTTAGCCTCTGTCAGCTATGTGTGTTTCAGTATGTTGTTAATGAGGTTAGAAAAGACTTGGGAGCCAAAGGTTTGTAGGCAAGGAGGTTAAAGCTGACCCATGCTGCAGGAGTGGGAGAGAAGGATGAGTCCTGGTGAGGGCTGAAGGAAAACACCATTACTGCAGAAGGTGGACAGTGGTGGTTACCACCAAAAGGAGAAAACAGCAGCTTGTCTTTCCACTCTGCACTGCGTATTTTATAGTCGTTGGGCAAATTCTCATCTGGTGGGTATTGACTCTATTTCTTTACCTTCAGTGCAACTGATCTGACTTAAAACTTGATAGTGATGTGACCTAATGTGTGTGTCTGAGAAACAGATTCCTTATGAGGAATGGGGAGGTGCTGTACCAATCCTGGGTGTTCATGCAGTAGTGCTCTCTCCTGTGTCCCTTTTATGAAGAAAATTAAATGAATCCCTGAGAGTCACAGACACCTGGACCTAGTCTGAAAATGCTGACACTGTTGCCTTGATTTGATTCTTGGAAAAAATTCAGAGCAGACAGAAAGTGGAGCATGGCCCAGGCAGAATGGGGAAAATGGGAATAAAACTGGCATTCCCCAGCGAGCACACAGCTTTGAAGGAGTAGAAGTGTAATGTGTTCTGGTAATGCTGAAGCCTGCAAGTTAAAATTGTTATAATATGAAGCAAATCCACAATACCCACAGCAGGAAGCTCAGCGCATTACAGTGGAATTAATACACTATTTCTGTGGTCAACATGTGGGGCATGCTGAATAGCAGCTAAATCATCTGGGAAGAGCCTAGCCAGAAACCCCGTATTCCTTTTGAGCTCTTGTTCTGAGAGCATTTGACATCTCCTTTCCCACTCCAGGGGAAAAAAAAGGAAAAGCTTCCCAGTGCCCATGTGCGGGGCAGGGCTGATATCCATCTCAGTCATGCCAGCTCTGTACTTTGAGAGATCACCGTGTCCTTAGGGTCACCAAGATGCCTCCTCCGCAGAGACCATGGCCTGAGGGCAGTGAGTGGTGGTCAAAGGTGAGTAAGAAATAGCATCCTTTGGTCACTGGCAGGCGTTGTGCTGACTCTCCATCATGTGCTGTGCTCATAGCTGCAACTGGTGTTCGAAGACATCACCACCGGGGACAGCCTCTCAAAGTATCCACACCTCTCTGCTGCACGCAGAGGTCAGATGATGCTGGGGGAAATTTTTATATTCTGATATATATTTCTGATGATACTAAGTGCCTGCTGTGAAAAGGCTCAGCAGTGCACAAGTGCTGGGGGATGTCTGTGACCTGCGTGAGGGACGGGCATCCCTTTGCTGCAGGGCCAGTGGGGTGGGGGTAAGCTGGGTATCAGGGTTTCCTATGTGATAAGAATAAATTAAATTGGACAAGAGGTTGTCTTTGAGTTCACGAAATACATGGGAAGGAAAAACAAAGTTAACTTCAAGTGAAGACAGATCTCTCTGGCCTGGGCAATTTGTGACAAGGAATCCAGGAATGCTTGAGCCAGAGGTGAGGATGCACAGGACCTCCTCTGCAAAGCACAGTCGCTCACGGAGGGGTAGCAGCATGCCTTGGCCACCCTGGGGCCTCCAGGCTCATCCACCGTGCTCGGATAGGTGGATGTGTAGGAGGGCAGAAGGTACAGTCACGTCAGGTGCACCCTGGTGTTTGCCAAACAGCTGGGAAGATCGAGCACTGCTTTTTTGAAGCGTATTATAATGTAAGATGCTGGAAGTACAATGATGAGGTTCCGTACTAAGGAGCACTGCTGAATTGCTGTGTCGGGTTTCTGGCCCTAAACCACTGGCTCCGTCGTGTCGATAGGTGGTGCAAGTTTGCTACAGTTTCTGGAAAGCTGGAGCATTTTTTCAAAGATTGCAGTACGCGTGTTAAGCTAACAGTGGGATTAGAGAAGGAAAACCTAAACACTATGGCAGTGGTAAGTAAAGCTGAATCTTAAATATAACCACTCTCAATAGTCTGGGCAGTACCAAAACAGCAGACGCAGTGTCATGTCATGTGTGTTACTTCCATAGGTGCTCAAGGCTGTGTCCGGTAGATGGCATTTAGACAAGTCTTGCAGCAGAGGGACAGGGCAGACAGCAGTGAACTCCCCAGGATAATGGCCAGGTCGGTGGGAGCCCTGGGTCTGCTGCCGGGGGCTCCCCCAGCCTCTCAGCACAGCCTGGCTGCTGCAGCTGAGAGGGGTGAGCTGGGCTTGCTCAAAATGAGCGCTTGGAGAAAAAAGGCTGCAGCAGGGAGGACAGCGAAGCAATTGGACAGCCTCCATGTTCTGCGTAGCACTAAGTGGTTATGATGGAAAATGAAAACCCTGCTGATGCTAAGCAGAAGTGACAAAGCCCCTGGTGTCAGCTAAAGCAGCTATGACTGCTAAAAAAGAAAGAAAAAAGAGGATTTAAACCAAAGCTGGGTGTCTAACAAGTCCTTGCATACTGAACGTGCAATTGTATAGTTCGCTGATCAGATTGTAAATGTGTCCTGTAAGGTTTGTAAATGGGTTGCGTTGCAGGTCTGGGAAATCTGGTATAAATCAGAGGCAGAGTTAGTGGTTTGCAGGAGGATGAGGCCATCAGGACTTCCACTGCCAAAGGAGCTCTGTCCTTGTGTTTCCAGTGGTTAACTGTGGGGTTGTGGAGTCTAAATTTATTATATGGAAATATTCGGTTCAGCTATTTCTTTGAAATATAACCCTATGGACAGCTGTTTGCAGGTCCACCCAACAGCAGAAGAAATTAATGCTCAGGGTCAGTGTTTAATGTAAGGAGACTATGAAGTTGAGGAGAGAGAAACTTAAGCGGTGCAGTCTGTCTGCAGGAATATTTTCTAAAAGGGTTTGTTTCCATGCCCTGTAGCTGGCAGTCATCCTGCTCGTGCTGTCCAGGGAATGACGATTTCTCTTTGCTGCGGCTTTCAAGGTTTTTAACTGTATCTGTTTCATATGGAAGCAAAAAAAAATTCGTTTGGACCATTTTCATCAAAATGGAAACATCTGGTTTGGGTGTAAAAATAGTGGGTGTGTTCTCAGTGCAGTGCACATTTTGCTTCTGCTTGTCCTGCTGTGTAACGGCATTAGGTGCCACTATCAGAGATTCAGGTCCCCCTCAGTCGCTGTGGCACTGACCTGCAAAACCCATGGTGGGTGTGTGTGTGCGCGCCTGCCTGCCTGCATCCTGTCCAGCCTCCCTGCCTGCTTTCCCAAGCAGCTTTAATTGAAAGCCGTGTATCTCCATGCTGAAATGTTTTTTGGAAAAGCAGTATGCTTCAGAAAAATGTCGCTTGGTTAAAAATGTCTCAAACAGCAAGAACACGCCTGGAGATAGGAGTAGTGGAGATAACGGGGTTTAGACAGCTTTTCTGCTACGTTGCCGCTTTGCTATGTTCGTGGATTAATCAAGGCCTTTGCCAGATAGGATAGAAGAGCAAAGTTAAGGCAGATCAGTCTCTGGTATCTGTCATTTGTTTTTCCTCCCCTTCCCAGCTGCCTCTCCTCACACAGCACAGTTTTGGATGGGGTGACAGCTTTCTCCTGCTGCTGTTGAAGTCAAGCTGCAGGAAAAAGCTGCAGTGATCGCCGGTCACTGCAGCCGAGGAGCAGACCTTGCCATTGTCCCCAGCTTCCCTGCCGGGTGGGCAGGTCCTGCTCCAGACCAATGTGTGACCCACTCTGCCAAGTAGGATGGGTCACCTCACTTAATAGTGCGCGATTCTCCAGTCGATGAATTCGGGGATGACAGCCCTCTCCAGCGAAACGTAGAGCGCATCTGAGATGGATGGGTGAAATTGCTGCATTAAGATCTCTTGCTAATAATCTTTGATTAATGCAGTTATACTGTTGTTGTTAAAGGCTGTTGCTGGACAGGATTAAGGAAGAAAGACCTATGAGAAGCAGGATTGGTTGTGAGTTATCTCCCTGTATCTTTTAATCTCTCATGTGGTACAGCCTGATGTTTTCAAGACTTCCTTTTGAAATGGCAGATAGAAACATATCGCTGCTGTCTGGAACCTTTAATCTTCAAATGGAAATAAGCTTTTCTTGCAGAAGTAGGCTGCTTGTTCAGATTCTTTCAGAAATGCTGATGTTGTGCCTTCGTTGATCTGGCTAATTAGAAATGAGCTCCTGTCAATCAAAACCATTACTTTAACGGTAATGGCAAAAATGCAAAGTGCAGCTCTAGTAAATCAGTGTTAGGAAGAAATGTGCCTCATTTTCTCTGTCTGATTCACTCAGGAAGAATTTAGGTTTTTGTTGTGAGTTTTGATATTCGCAGACCTTTCTGTTATGAATTTTACCCTTTTAATTTCTGTTGGCTGCCCAGATGACCAATGCAAGTTTATTCAAAATACTTCGTTACTTGCCAAAAGTTTGGGAAGGGAATTGTGACGTCTCTCCTTGAGGTCTCTGCTGGGCTGAGTACAGCTGGGTTTGAGACACCTCCTCCTCCTCCACCTCATACAGTCTGCATCCTGGCCTCTTTGGAACACCTGGTTTTAACAGATACTACATTTTGCTCCCTGTAAAAATGGGCAGAACTAAACCTGTAGTGCCAGGTTTTCTACCCTGCCATCAGTCCCCTGAGCTGTGTCATTCCGCAGGGTCTGTTTGCTGTCCTAAATGTTCAGACAGATGACCCTGATGATCCTGAATCCTTCTCTGGAGAGGCCCATCTCGCTGGCTATGACGGGACAAGCAGGCACCTAACATAGGCTCCCTGGTTAAGCACACACAGACAGGAAAGTATTTTTACTCCCTCCCTTACACCCTTTGTGTGTATTTGGCTTTTTAAAATCTATTTCTGCAACAAACAGATCAAGTGTGTGAAAGATATTCTGAATATACAGTTTCACTTAGAATTGCACACAAGAAATGTTCATAAAGATACCTGATGGTAAAAAAAACCCCCAAACAATCCTCCTGGAAACCATGCTAAGGCACATGGAAAATAAAGAGGTGATTGGCGACAGCCAACATGGCTTCACTAAGGGAAAATCGTGCCTGACAAATTTGATGGCCTTCTATGATGGCGTTACAGCATTGGTGGATAAGGGAAGAGCAACTGACATCATCTACCTGGACTTGTGCAAAGCATTTGACACTGTCCTGCATGACATCCCTGTCTCTAAATTGGAGAGACATGGATTTGGTGGATGTACTGCTCGGTGGATAAGGAATTGGCTGGATGGCTGCATGCAAAGAGTTGTGATCAATGGCTCGATGTCCACGTGGAGATCAGTGATGAGTGGCATTCCTCAGGAGTCGGTACTGGGACCGGTGCTGTTTAACATCTTTGTTGATGACATGGATATTGGGATTGAGTGCACCCTCAGCAAGTTTGGCAATGACACTGAGCTGTGTGATGCAGTCGACACGCTGGAGGGAAGGGATGCCATCCAGAGGGACCTGGACAGGCTGGAAAGATGGGCCCATGCGTACCTCATGGAGTTCAACAAGGGCAAGTGCAAGGTCTGGCACGTGGGTCAGGGCAACCCCATGCACAAATACAGGCTGGGTGGAGAATGGATTGAGAGCAGCCCTGAGGAGAAGGACTTGATGGGGGTGTTGGTTGATGAGAAGCTCAACATGACCTGGCAATGTGCACTTGCAGCCCAGAAAGCCAACCGTGTCCTGGGCTGCATCAAAAGAAGCGTGGCCAGCAGGTCCAGGGAGGTGATTCTGCCCCTCTACTCTGCTCTCATGAGACCCCCACCTGGAGTACTGCATCCAGCTCTGGGGCCCCCAACATAATAAGGACATGGACCTGTTGGAGAGGGTCCAGAGGCAGGCCACAAAGATGATCAGAGGATTAGAGCACCTCTCCTGTGAAGACAAGTTGAGAGAGTTGGGCTTCTTCAGCCTGGAGAAGAGAAGGCTTCAGGGAGACCTTATAGCAGCCTTCCAGTACCTGAAGGGGGCCTACAGGAAAGATGGGGAGGGACTCTTTATCAGGGAGTGTGGCGATAGGACGAGGCGTAATCGTTTTAAACTGAAAGAGGGTAGATTTAGATTAGATATCAGGAAGAAACTCTTTACTGTGAGGGTGATGAGGTACTGGAACAGGTTGTTTGGAGAAGTTGTGGATACCCCATCCCTGGAAGCGTTCAAGGCCAGGTTGGATGTGGCTTTGAGTAACTTGGTCTAGTGGAAGGCGTCCCTGCCCATGGCAGGGGGGTTGGAACTAGATGATCTTTAAGGTCCCTTCCAACCTAAACCATTCTGTCATTCCGTAACTGTATGGTCAAGGTTTGAAGTTTATAAGCGTGCAGCATTAGGGTGGTGTCAGCTCTGTCCCTGGCTAGTAAGTGTGTTTTCAACAAAGACATAAATCAAAATAAACTTGCCTTTATGTATGGAATTTCTCAAATGTTGGTACAAAGACCCCAGGTGCCTTAATGATTAATTAGACTCAAAATGGCAAATATGACTACCTAGCAGCAAAATCTAATTATATGCAAATAGTGAACTAACTCAACCAGAGTTAACTCAAAAGACCTCAAAGCAGCTCAAGGACTTTTAAAAATATTTCTTATTCCCGCCCTGCCCCCACCAAATGCAAGAAACAAACCCTGACCTTCCTCAGAACAGCCTCATATAGAAAGACTCTTTGACTTCCCATGCTTTTCCTGTAATTGCTAACCCCCAGTATCATTCTTTGTCACTTAAACTTTTCAATGGTAGTGTCCCCCTGCTTCTGTCTGCCCTGAGCTCCTTCCCTGTGGAGTCCTGATATCTCTGGCTCTGCCATTCCTGTCCCTCCCTTCTTTTTGAAATAATGCTCTTTTGTTCTGACTGTGTGCACGTTCTTGCATCCCACAGTCCAGTAGCACTTTCCTGGTTCTTCAGTTGCTGCCTTCTCCCTTCTTTCCGTTCTTGCATTAAGCACTCTGGTGCACTCCGTTTCTCCTGCCTGTCTGCAGCCCCACTGCAAAAGTGAGCTAAAAATCCTCACCTGGGAAGACACAACTGGGGCAATTTAATAGCAGACCTGAATGTATCAGGACAGGCTACTGCAGGCTCAATACCTTTGCCCAAGTACTGTTAAAGTCAGTCTTCCCTATTACTTAACTGTTCTTCAGATTTAATTTGACACAAGCATGGTGGCACCAATTTCCTTCACGAGGTCCTACTTTAGCCTGTCCCTTATAAGAGCCCTGGAAGTTAGCGGGGATCTGTGACGAAGAAGAGCTGACATAGATCCTGCACGCATTTATAGCAGAGCCTCTTGCCTTCCCAAGGTGGAGGCCTCAAAGAAAGTATCTGCTAGGGTATTCCAGTGCTCTTACACCCCTAATTACATTCTCATGACTTAATCATAAGCTGCCTTTTGCTCAGGTCTGCTTGTAACATCTTCCTCTTTTCTGCTCCTGACGCGTGGGCTTTCCCTTTAATGTAGCAGCTGTTCAGTTCCTGCCTGAGTGATGGGATTGAAATACTTGCAGACAAGCGGAGGATCTTTCAAATTCCTTTTGAAATACACCTGGAAATTGCAAATTCAGTTCTCAGATGGAAAGCTCAACTGCCTGCCACCTGAGGGAAGAAACCAGGCATGAGCTTCCTGCATAAACAGGCAAATGGCACAGATATGAAATACAGCTTCTATGTTTAAAGACCTCTGCACTTCACAATTCACTCCTCTTCTTTTACTAGGGAGTCTCATGATAGTCCGTATTTCCCTTAGGGCTCAAGCTTCCAGTCTTGTGATCAGACTGCTTTCATTACATAAAATTGGCCTGAAAGCATGAGGGTGCTCAACAGGATGATGCAACTGGCTTGAAAACCACAAGACAAAGATACATAATCCCCCATTTTAAAGAGTTTTGGCTATAGAGGTCATGATTTCTTTGGAGGAAACCAGGGTGATAATTTTGGTGTGCTATTGGCAGCTATTCACAGCTGGCTTTTATTTTTAAGGTGGCACCTGAAAGAATGTTTTCCCCTGATTTTTCTTCTTTGGGATATATTTCATGGTGGAAAGGATCGTTTTGAAAATTCTTTTTGTTTTGTACGGCTTTTACATTTGAAATGCATTTTTTCTTATACTGGAAGAGGTAGATTCTTAGCCAAGCTCTTTTGAACGTGGCTGTTGACATGTGCACTTTGAGGAGAGGACACTTGGTTAAAGATCCCTCACTACCAGTGAAAGTGGAGGCAGCCTTTTGTCTTTTTCTGGTCATGTCTCCAACACATACGTGTTGACATAATTTTCCCTTTGGATGATGTGAACACACAATGCACAAATTAAAATCTTGAGCATCCTTTGTGCTCTGTTGGGTCCCCCCCCGACTTGATTTTTTGATAGTGAGAAAAGAGAATGTGTCCAAGTGAGGAAGAAAACAAATCAACCCTGTATATAACAGCTCTAAACTAGGATGAAAAATGCATGAAATAAGCACCCTTTATTTCCCACAGGTCCTGCAGCAAAGCTGGGAAAGATCTGCCTTACCTTTCTAAGGAAAAAACAAGATTTACTTTTTGAAAAATTTTCTTGAGTGTTTAAGTTAAAGAACATTCGAATTGAGTTACAAAAAATCATACATGGCTTACCTTTATCATGGGTTTAATGAAAACTAAAGCAAATCTGTGGACAAAGCAAAAGGCTAAGGTCTAGCAGAAACTTGGCAATGAGTTTGGGAACTCAAAAACCTTGAGAACTGTGTATTTGGATCACGCTGTCATCCAGTGATGAAAAATCTCCAGAGTCATCTTCTCGACCTTTCACTGCATGTGATACATTTGTCATTCGACTGCATATTGTGAATTCACCTGGCTCAGATTTATGCACATATAAACATTATAATGAGAAGGAATTACTGCTGCCACCAGTGGATGTGTCTGGCTGGCTGCCAGGGAGTTCACTGATTGCTGGGGAGATGCCAGCGTTTATGAAAAACGAGTATTCTTTCAAATCACAAAATTGTTTGTGATTGAGGGGGGATTATGAATAGCTGCAGTGTCTGTGATGGCCAAATAAGTTTACTCTGAAATCAGCGCTTGGCGCTCTGATTGGCAAACCGCTTGACCGCTATTGAGGATTTTGGGCCTGATTTTCTGGTGTGCAGAGTGCTGCTGGTTGGGACTTGGCTTGCTTAGCACCAGGTGTCTGGCCCTGGGAGACCCTTTGCTGGTGCCTGCGTAGCCGACAGCCCCACCAGGCTACTCCGCTCTGTGCCGTCTGCCGCTCCTTCCTGAGCTGGCTCCTGCTGCTAATGAGTAGTGGAAAAAACCTTTGGTCTGGAGGATGTCGAGAAATATTCTGTATTTCCTTTATTTGGTCCTGACACCTTCTCCCTTTTACCACGTGTGATCCTGCCTTGATTTGGCTTCTTTACTTTGGTTTCTTTAGTTTGGCTAGGCTCGCTTTGCCCTCCTGTGGCTGACAGCGGATATTCAAGAGGTCTGTATGGTGGCTGCCCCGGACTGATTGATCCTTGCCATCAGTGTCCTCCAGGGCTGGAGATGCCCACACGCCCAACTCTTCTGCTCAAAAGAACTCCTTGATGGTTGCACTCAGTATTTAGTACTTGCTTTTAAGGGTAAGCACACGTGCCTTTTCTTATCATTCAATGAAGAGTTGTAAACTCGTGATTAGTATTGCTTGTATTAACATCACTAACTGGAGTAGCTAATAGATATAATTGCTTTAGGATTTATTTCCCCATCTTGAAATACAACTGAATTCTTATGAAGAGAAACCCACTGCCAGTTCTTCTTTCTCTGAATCCAAATAATTATAATATCAGACAAAAGACTTCTCAATAACCAATGCTTCCTTAGTAAGAGATGAAGCATTCAAATTCAGTTCTTGAAATATGTGTAATTCTACCCCAAAATAATGTAAATATATATTAGTAATATATAATGTTAACCTCCTGCAGAACTGTTGCATCCTCAGCTCTTCAGATCTGTGGCTACTTCAGATGCCTGTTGTTGATGTTGATTCAGTTGTTGGTTTGTTTTCAGTTGCCAATTTGTTTTCAGAAGGTAATAAAATACACTGAGAGGGATAAGACTAGGGAATTGCTCACTGGCTCTGCGGATTGTTACCTTCTCGGATGCTGCAGAGACGAATTGTGTCGGCAGTGCGCCGGATGGCTTGAGCAGATGCATGGAAACGCACCACCTCGCACGGCCCCCGTGATGGTGGCACATGGCTCTCTCCATCTGTCTCATGCAGGCGTGGGGACGCCGTCTCCTAGTCACTCTGATTAAGCAGCTGGGACTGTAGGGTGATGTTAGATTGACTTTCTTCTGCGAAACTGGAGGTGTCACATGTGGGAGTGGGAAACGGCTTCCAAATTTATAGCTGCTGCATGTCAGGGTGGCTTACTCAGTGGAAGTGGAAGGGTTTTTTTTCATTGACAGGTAGGATTTTTAATGTGAAGATAAGAAAAATCTCATGTTTTAATAGTGATGAAGAGAAGATTACTGAAATAAGGGAAGTTGATGATCTTTGCATTTGGCCCAACTGGGCTCCGCAGGTACTCATTGGCTGTGTTTCCAGTTTCAGCATGGTTCAAGGATATCATTGTGATATTTTAATTTGTAGGTGGGAGAATGAGAGGACAGCACGAACACACATAAAATAAAGCTTTCTTAAGAAATATTTCTTTAAATTAATTAGTAATTAACTGGTACTTCATTTAAGATAGCTGAAATCTAAGCAGCTTAGGTCAGGTAAGGGTTCTTATTCTCTGGTATGTGTGTAGTTCACTATGAATCTCAACCGTTTGTAAGGATTGCGAAGAGGAAAAAGGGAAGGCTAAAGGAGAGCAAACTTAGAGATGTATGAATTGCATCACACTAAAATAAATACAAGCAACCAATTAAGATAAATGCAATAGACTAAAGAAAGCCAACTGATAATGCAAGGAAAAGCAGTTATTAAAGCAAGTAGGAGTTTTTCCTTTCCCTGCTGTGCAAACACTGCTACCTCAGGTAAGCTGATTTCATTTGATACCACACGCTTGCTTCTCTGGCTACAGTGCCAGTCAAGGGTGGCTATGTCCCATGCTGAAGTCTGCCTTGTAGATATCTGAAGTAAGGTGAGAGTAATCCCACCACACATGTCATATGCTCCATAGTAATAGGATAAGATTTTTAGCGGATCCTTTTCTCCTATTTCTGAGCTTTAATTACTGTTGCAAGCATCTGCGATTGGTTGTGCATCCTCCTGGCAAAATTCCAGAAACATGTTCTTACAGGTTTCTGAGGATGAATTCCAGAAGTTCGGAATTTCTGTTCAAAGCTTACTCAAAATACTGTGTTTGATGCATTTTGCATAAAATAGAGTTTGGGAGTACAACTGTTTTTTTTTTCCTGTTCTACTATAATTGTAGGTAAGCACAACTTCTTGTTCCTCCTACAGATACAGCATACTTGTTCTATTGCTAAGCTCCAAAAACCCCCAGCATTGTAACTTCTTTGAGAGTGACAGTAACAAAATCTCTCCATTTAATGCTGGAGCCATATTCCTTTTTTGCATCTCTTTAATAAAGAGGGTGTTGAGGATTCTGCACTGTATGGCTTCTGCAGTCAGAAGTCCAGATGTGGTAATTGGTGCCTTCAATCAGTGAAGAACCAGTTTCTTGGCTGCGGCAATAATGATTGCATATGGCTTAACCAAAGATGGGTGCTGTGCATTGGAAGATATGTCCCTGCCTGCAGCCATGAAATTTCCAGAGCAGGACTGGAACCTGAATGTGATTATAATGCAAGTCAGAATGTAATTATGAATGCAGGAGGGGATGTGGGAGCGTAAACTGCGTTTGATATGGTAAAATCTTCAGTGTGCTGTAGTTCTCAGCCTGAAGTTCTGCACCCATTGAAGATTTCCAAAGTTGGAGCTTTGGAGTTGCTTTAATGTGAAATATTTATTTTTACATCACAAAGAAAATAATGGCCTAGGAAGAAAAAATGTAGGGAAAGAGTTCACAAAACACCAGGATTAGGACTGTGAAAAATTGCATAGAAAATTGCTTTCAGGTCCACATTTCAGAGCCAAAGTGGCACGAGTTCTCAGATGTGACAAGCAATCACCGGCTCCTCTTAGACTCTACAGGAGCTGCTGAGTGCTCAGTGTGTGTTTGAAAATGAGGCCACTGATTTAGGCTTCTGTGTAGGGACTTAATGGCTTGATCTGAGGCATCCACTTCAGAAAGTTTTGACTGGATTCACATAAACCCTTCAAGTCAGAGTATATCATTTCATATTTCCTGTGGCCAGTCAGAGACTTAACTCCAGTTTTGTATTTCATATGCAGAGATTGCTTATTGCCCTGGGAGGAAGGGAGGCATTTTAAGCAGCGTTGCTCTGAAGACTGGTCAACCTCTTAAAACGCAACGGGTATTTCTGCTCCTGCAGGCTGAGGGTAGTGAAAAGCTTCGTAGATGCTTGATGACAACTTGGAGATGGGCCGACTCAACAGCATCCTGGCTCCCGCTCTTGTCAGTGAACAGAACTGGAGGCTCAGTGCTGCAAAGGGTCTTCAGAAGGTCTAGTTCCCACCACCTCATCCAGTTACAGGTATGTCATTCCTGGCAGGGATCTGTCCAACCTGCTCTTACCATCATCTGATGACAGAGACTCCTCAGCCTCCCTGAGCAATCTCACTAGTGCTTCATGGTGGGCACTCACCCCTTCTGGTGTTCACTCTAACTCTCTTTGCTGACATCATAAATTATTACTTTTCTCCCTTCCTTCAGGAAGATAACAACTAGATGATCCCTTCCTAGTTTTGTAAAGTCCTTCTCATAACTGACCACTAGTAAGTTTTCCTCTGATCTTCGTGCAGGAAGGTCGAAAGAATTCTGACAAATATATCATGTGTTTTCTGTTCCTTTGACACTCTTGGCTCTCACCAGTTGGCCTGTAACTTTCTAAATGCAGTATTTCAGCTGAGGTCTAAGGACTGCTGGCTTTGCTGTTATTGTTACTCCATGGGGATTTCTTACAGATACTGCATTTTATGATGTCTTTTTGCAGCAGCAGCACTTTGACTCATATGCATTTTATGAATCCTCACAAACATCCCAGAAGCATTCCTGCACCGCTGCCTTGCTCTTCCCTGTTTCATACAGGTGCTTATCCTGACTAAGTGTAGCCCACTGCACTTTTTTCTTCACTAGATTACAAGCTGCGTTATGCTTTTAAGACTGTTCTTCTGATTTGCCAAAATCATGTTCATTCTAGCTCTGTCTTCAAACTTCCTTAAAGCTTTTGTCATCTGCAGGATTAGTAAGCATGTTCTTTTCCATCATCCAAATTATTTATGAAAGTGTTCAAGTCACCCAAGACAAACCATCATAGAAAATATCCTTTCAATTTGACAGTGAACCACTGACAATGCTCTCTGAGGACAAGGTATCTTCTGCACTCTAGGTCGTGTTTCCTTCTTTTTTTATATATCTGCAAAGAAAGCCTTGCTGAAGGCAAAATATGCATCATCGCTCCTTTTTTAATAAGAAGGGGAGCACAAGATGATCATGGTTCTGTTCTGTCCTAGTATCTGATCCCACTAAGGCAGGGACAAACTTGATGGACAGGCCAAGGTGGAAGGAATGGGCACCGGGGATTTTCCTTTCCACATTTCTTTTCCTCTGAGCCCTATGGGATTTAGATGACCAAAGCTAAGACAGAAGAATATATTCTCACGTTAGCCAGCACATAGGTGAGTGTTTCTCTTGGTTCCGTAGGTGTAACCCTGTACCGCGTCCTGACCAGGCTGCCTCCACACAAACCCAAGGCACTGTTGTGTTGACTGGACACGCTCTTGCGTCACCCTAACACTTCGACCTACTAAACAAGGCCTGGGACCTTGGGAGCTCGGCACCACGCTAGCGGTTTTAATTGCTTTCAACCAGGACTTGAAAGGCAGCCAGAAAACGCACCACCTCTGAAAGCTGCTGTCTCAGCAAGGCTGTATTAGAAGAAGATTTAATGAGGGGAATGTGGATGGAAAGCTGCCGGAGAACCGCTGCCAGAGCGCTGGTTGTTTTTAGCCCCTTTTGTCGTGCCCCCACACGGTAAGATGGACAGGCCTTTGCCCCGGCCAGCCTGCAGTCTGTAGGGACACAGAGAGGTCTGAGGAAGACGACCCAGAGCCGAGGGGAGCCAGGTTATTTGCCCTGTCCCCCTTCCCGGGTCACTTCAGCCTGCAGGGCGGCCTTCATCGGAGAAGGCTTGGGCGATGGGAGTGAGCAGCCCGGTGGTGTGGAGGGGCCGCGTTTGGGCTCCCTTTGCTGCGGGGGAAGGAAGGGAGCACCCTGGGGCCGGAGAAGGCTGGAGGAAACACCTCGCCGCTTGCAGGAGGGGCGTTACGGCACCCTCACGGACAGAGAGAGGCCGAGGGGAGGAGCCGCAGGCTGAACGCCGCCCGTCCGAAGCCGTCCCTCTGAGGGACGACGGCCTGAGGACGCGGCGGGCGCGGCCTCCCGCAGGCTGCCGACGAGGCGCCAGGGGGCGCCGCCGTGCCGCGGCGGCGGGCGCTGCCCCGCGGGGCCATCGGGCGGGTTGGGTCCGTGGGGCTTCCGCCGCCGCAGCGTGACCGCCGCCCCCCGGGCCTGCGGCGGGGCGGTGCCCGGTGCGGGTCTCTCAGGGCCAACAGCCGGCCGGAGGCCCGCCGGGGCCTCTCGGTGGGCCAGGCCGCTGGTGGCTGGTGCGGAGGGTGGAGGCTTCCGCCCACCGAGCCCTGAGGCCCCTGTTTCCTCCGTGGAAAAGCAGCCCGGGAACAGCCGTTGCCCATACGCCGTAAGGAAAGTATAGCCTTTACGTGGACATGGACTGACTCATACTAAATTCTGCAGGGCCAAAAAATTGCTGTCCTGAGGCGTTAGCAGCCTGAGCTGTCCCGAGGGCATAGCGCCGACCAGCCCTTAGCTGGGGTGAAGCTTGGGTTTTCTGAAAAGTGTTTCCAGCCTGTGGTCCCTGTCAGATAAGCGACCTTGAAGATCTGTAATGGTGGAGGAAGGGGAAATCCTGTGAACTGAGCCCCACCTATAAGCAGAAAAGAAAATGCAGAGGGTGAACTTTAATGCGTCCTTGGATCTTGCCTGTGCTATGCAGCATCCCACATAAATTAGTGGTGAATCATAACACAGCGACAAATTCCAGTCCCCATGACTGCCCCTCTTCCCTTGCTTATCTGCTGGCTGCCGCCTTGCTTCGTGCTAAGCAGGGCACCAGACCATAATAGTTCAGTGGTTCTTACATAGACAACTTGAAAGTATGGGCTGAGGAAGGAAAAAAAGAATAGTGCTACTAATCATTAAAAGCGTGGGATAACTCTAGTGCTGTAAAAAGAAGATATTTCGTACCATGAATGTTAGTCGCTGCTAACAGGAAGCATCACATATAAATAACATTCCCATCTGGTTAAATATTTTTCACTGAAAGGTAATTCCCGACTACATGCTTCTTCCTGAAGCAGACGCTGTCTCCTGCTTTGGCCTGATGCTTTGCTGTGCAGGCATGCGGTATGTCGACCGTACATAGTGAGGCATGTTAAACATTTTACACCATATTCTTATCTTAATTGATATTCATAACCCTTGGACTCTTTCATGGGGAGGGGAGGAGAAGGCAGAGTTATGAATTAAAAGCACCTGTGTATGTCAGGAATACAAAGAATGTTGATTTCTAATAGTTTCATCTTACAAGGTATAATATAAGCTAGGTTGGAGAGTAATGTTAGTTGCTTCATCTCCTGAGGCACTTGACTCACCTTTGTGCGATCAGAGGGCAGATTTTCAGTTAAACTGAAGTGCAATAGTGGAACTAGCAATAATAATAATTCTTACTTTTGTATTGTTTCAGTAAGTGGTGCTAAGGACCTGTTCCTCGGTTCCCTCTCCTGTACTTTCAGGGTGAGTTAGATGGATCTGACATTCACAGCTTGTTAATCACCAGAACCCCAGGTAAAAATAACTGGATGCTTTAAGTGCTGTAAGATTTTCTACTGACACTTAATAACACCCTGGATGTTTTTCTTAGCTCTTGTACCGTGTGTGCATTGTAGTAGTTTCATCATTGCAGCATAAACGCGTCTTCAGCTGCATTGAGATGGAGGAGGAAATGGGGTAGATGTTTGAAACTGCAACAATGGCTCTGCAAGTTTTTGTTACATCTGGCAATTTCGTTCCAACCCATTTTACTCGGTTTATTGTGAGTGGGGAAAAATACAGTCCTAGAAAGTGCAGTGTTTCAAGCCATACAAAAAGGAGCTGTGCTCTAAGGAGTGTTATGGACTTCAGTGCATCACACCGGTCTTTTGCAGGGAAGGACAAATGACGTAAATTTTGTTTACTCTTAGATTCTGTTCCTGTTTTGACATCAGAGACATAGTTGCATTCACTTGATATTTTCACTTAAAGTTGCTGTTCTGATAGCAAGAAGAAAGATGTGTTTTGGAAACTGCGTTTCAGGGGGTAGGATTGTTATAGCTCGAAGGACTACAATGGTGAAGAAGAGGAAGATGGTCTTTAAGGTGTTTTTGTTTTTGTTTTACATATCCATTTTGACACTAAAATCAGAAATTGCATAGTCTGATTTCTGCCATGTGTATTTGGAGTACTCTTGCCTCTAACTAGAACAAAGCTAAGATAAAATAGCTAGGCTCTGTGGCCTGCCTTCTGGGGAGCAGCTAAGAAACCTTAATGGCTGTTTTGAGATCCTTCAGTATTAATTGGTGTTACAGGGCAGTCGTTGTCAGGTAACATTGTCATTGTTACAGATGTGATAAGCCTCTGCCAGAATTTGGCTGGCATGCAGCTGCATGGACCCAGCTGAAATTGAGAGGGATTGCTAGTTAAATGCTTGTTGGAGTTCCCACCTGGAAATTCAGGAAAATTATACCGAACTACCTGGTATCTAACATGCTAATTTTTCTCACTTGCAAATACGAATCAATTGGTTTAACAAGCAATACTTTATTAAAGGGAATTAAGTTCCTCTAGCTGGTACTGCTTTCATCTGCCCACATGATCCTAGAGAGCAGATGTTTGGCTTTAGTTTTCCCATAGATGTAGTGGTTTTGCTTGCCTGAAGGCCACAGAGTACCCATAAATGCTGATCTTCATCCAGTGGGAGATCCTGCCACTTCAGGTGTTCACCAGTGTGGGCAAGGGCTGCCTGATCAGAGCCCTGTGTTGTCTGTGTTGGGGAAATTAATGATCTCATGACCTTTTTTGAGTCTCTCTACTAGGGACTACTTCCATATTGCATAGCTTCATTTACACAAAGTGTTTGGCCAGTATCCCTGATCAAAGCTGACTTGTAACTCTAGAGCACTGGAAAATACTGCAGGCCTTGTCTGTGCATTGTTTGTTGCATTCCTTACATTGACGCTGTATGACATAAATTCGTTCCTGGATATGCAAACTCTGCTGTGGTAACTTGTTTTAGTTCTAAGGAATGCATATATTGGAGGGAAAAATTTACGCGTCAGGCATGTCTGAATCAGAGAGCACTCCCATATTAATAGTTTGAGGTTTTAATACTGCTGTGACAGTTTGCTGAAAAACAGATGTATACATCCTCACAAACACCGATACCTGAAAATTTCCCTCTAAGCTCAGGGAAGAGGCTAATTTATTTTTGCTCTAGGTTCATGTCTTTCAGCATCATGAGCAGCAGTGCTAGCCACAACTGATGTCACAGAGTCCATGGCTAACAAGCAGCAAAGAAAATCAGTGTTTTCACAGCCTTGTAATGTCCTGTTTATTTATGTAATAGATTGAATGTCATGTACAGTTTGAAACTGCACTTAGCTTTTCTCAGCCCCCTTGATCTGTCTTACAGCTGCGGTATATGGTTCTCTCAGCTGCTGTTGCTGCCTCTCTAATCTGCGCTTTGATTTTGTAGGCATTTCTTATCTGCTGGTTGTGGTCTGTTTGACACGTCCAGCTATGAAAGGAAAAACAGACTGTTGAGAACTCGTGTGATAATACTTCTGCCCCAGTATAAAGGAACTTTATGTTCCTTGGAAACTTGCCATATGCGTGCAAAACTGCATGTCTTAAAAAATTCTTATAAGCACCGAGTTACTAAATGCCAGTGTTACCTTAATGTATTTTGCACTTGATTTTCACTGGGTATGAGGTGATGTATCTCTGTTGGTATTGATGGAGCTACATGTGTTGTTGGAGAAAACCTCAAAGCTGTGTAGTTCCTGGAGCTTTGCAATGACCTGGTTTTACTAAACCTGCTCATGGTGATTAATATTTTTGCCTGTATGTCTGTATCGTGAGGATTGAGCCCAGGTTCCCTAAGGCTCCAGCTGACCCTGGAGACGAAACCCTGGAGTCAGAAGCTGCATTGGACGATGTGGGATCCAGATGACTGAGCACAGCCAGCAACTTACCGCACTGCCCAGGTTGCCCCTGCCTGCCCGCAAGCGGTATACAGGCTGCCCCTGCAGCTGACTTGGGGTGGGTTACAGGGTGTGCCGTACCGTGGGTAGTCTAAAGTTTGCAGCACCATAGCCGTTGGTGCTGTTCATCCTGAACAGCAATGCTGGCCACGTGATATGGCCCTGGCACTGGAGCCACATGTAACTGCATGGGAAGCTCATGTGTCATGAGGCACAGTCTCTCCTTCTCTGCAGCAGTCCTCCATCTTCAGCACAGACTCTGTTTTATCTAGGCTTGTGCAGCTTTTTAGTATTTAAGTTTATTTTTTTGTGCATGCAAATTATAGTTACTTTGATGTTCATAAGCAGGCTTAATATTTGGCTTCTTTGGTTTGCTTCTAGCTCTGTTCAGGAAGCCAACTACCAAAGCCTGCTCTGACTACCATTTTGTCTTCTGACCTGAAAAAGTTGGTGCAAAAGAAAACAAGCTGCTTCTGCTTTGCCTCCTGCTTTCCTGGGGTCTCAATGACAGAAACCTGCTCCTTCAGTGGCATAAGGCTACAGGTAAGTGTTTTGCTGGAGCTGTGATATACATAACCAGCTGTTCATCTTCTCTAAGTAGGGAAGAAAATCACCCAGAGGAGCAATGGCTCTCCCTGAGGCAGTAGCTGACGTGGATTTATGAGGCTGTAGCAGACATAATCAACCTATTTAGTTTTCCCAAAGCAGGAAGCAAAGCTCTCCTGTGGGAACAGACCTTCTTTACCCTTAAGCAAAATAAATCTTGCTTCCTGGGTGATTCTACTAGACAGGAGCCAAAAGCTGGGTGTCGTGCTGCTTTGGGTGCGGGAAGCTTATTTACCTGCTTGTGGAACAAGATCTGCTGAGGATGCTCAGGGCTTTATTTCACCTGGCAGGTATCACAGTCTATCCTAAATCTTTGGAAATAGATTTCTAATGGATACTTGCCTGCCTGGGGAAGAGACAGTACTCATCCTTTCTTTCTTGCTACCTTAGGCTCTAAGCTAGCGCTAGTTTTTCTGAAATAGAGTGCTGCTTTTCCCTGAGAGGTGACCCTCATCAGCAATGACTCGTTTCAGCAATGCTCCCTGCGTAGATGGTAGTGTTCAGGTACAACCAAAGCTGTTGAACCTGGGGGCTGGTTAGAGAGCACACTAAATCTATGGCAAATAGCGTGCAAGTGAGCTGTGCCATTCCCGAGTCTGGTATTTTCTCGTTTGAATTGTCTGGAGAGCAGTACAGGCTAAGCAATGAGGGCCAGGGGTGAGCCAGGGTGCAGGAAAGCATGCGTGCGTACCAGTGGCCCATGAGAGGGAAATCTTCACCTCTCACGAGACCTGGGAACACAGGAACTATTCTGAGAGCAATGCTGTCTGTGCCTCTGATTGTTTGGATGCTCGCTTATCGCTGTGAGGCAAGTGCCCGGATGCAATCCTCTTGAGGGGGAAACCTGTTGTTGTTTTGTTGTATTTACTCTTTATTGTGGTAGTATCTGAGAGTCACAGTCATGGTTCAGAGGCCCCTTGTGCAGGCAATTGATTATGAGTGGGACTGGGATGAAAGGGGACGGTTCCTCAGGGACAGGCTGAAGTTTAGTATTTTTCTCAAGCTTTATGGAAAAATACATTAGTTTCTAAATAAGTGACAGAACTGGTGGTATTTATGGCCAATGTGAGCAATATAACTCCTTTCAGTGTTTTACTTCAGGATGTGAGCAGCGGAAGGCTGAGTCCTGGGAAGAGGAGCTTTTAAGCCAAGCTCCGAAAACATTACTGCATTCAGGCGGTACATTTCAGTGGCAAATTCTGGCATTTTTATCCTGTGCCTGTGGTTTCAGAAAATGTTGCGGTAAAACACAGGTTTGAGGAGATGGGGAAGTCATCTTCAAGGGACAAAATATTCACTATCTGTTGGAAGATCTAGTAAGAGTGTGTTTAAACATTTGCGTGGTGCAGGGTAAGGAAGTTGGTAAATGCCTGTGGAAACTTTCATTGTTTTCTGTTAAGTGTGACCTTTTCTTACCCCTCTTTTTCTATTTTATTTTGTTGGCTGATTTTGTGTTGGTTTTTTTTTAAATCAGAAGAAGCTCCTTGGGAGTTACTGTAGATCTACTTCAAAATCTCTTTGTAAAGCACTGGGATTTTATGCTTGTCTAATTCATGCTGAGAAGCAGCGTAGTCCACAGGAAGCACCATTAATTTCAAGGAACCATTCAGCTTTAGTAAGGCTGATTAGTTGAGAGTATTAGGTGAGAGGTTTTGCAATATTGAAAGTGTCAAGCTGTTACCAAATTTTACATTGATTTTTACCGATTGTCAGATTTTTTGACAAGTGTTTCAATTGTTGACTGGAAAAAGGAAATAAGTATTCATGTTCTTTCTTTTGCTGCCTCTCTATTTTAGAGAGAGGAGTAATTCATTATCTCGCGGATAGAAAACAATTAAAGTGTTGTTTCTTTAATCACTGCGTGATAATGGAGTAACAAAATGGTGTCTCAGATCCGAAGTTCTTACCAGAGTTCTTGGGGGGGAGAGGAGTACTGCGTGCAGCTGAGCTGGCATAAGAAATGTCTCATTTGTCATGTGCTAGGGGGTGATTGAAATCTCCCTGTAAGCTGCTCTATTAGATATGCTTATGCACTACTGAAAAAAATGCAGGCTGGAGAAAATACCACTACAAGCAAAGCCTGAATATAGTAATACTTAACTTGTAGGCAGTGCTCCACTTATCTGGCTGAGAGCCACCTTTTTTATGATACAGGCGTCAGTGTTTGTTTAATGTGTCCCTTATCAAATCCAAAAGCTAATATTTGAGTTAGTCCTTCATGAAGATAAACAGGAACTGTTTGAGTGAGAATTAAGATATTGTGTATCATACTCCTCAGAGCAGTATCTGGGTACTTTACCTTGAATCCAAAGAAATGTCTTGCAGATGTGTATTCAATCTGTGTTCAGAGAAAAGTTCTTTTAAAAGCAAGTTTACATAGTGAAAGTATTTGGGGAAGTTATAGCAAAGAGGGGGATCTCCGTTTTAATCAAATGCAAAGCATGCTGAAGTTGGTTTGAATCCATCAATTAATTCTCAGGTCAGGCTTCTAGTCCTGAAGGTAGTAAAGAGACTATCTGTCTTTTGAAAAAGCTCAAATAGGGCTTCTGTATTCCTCCAAACAGGAATTCTGCAATCCTAACCTAGCTGTGCAAGGGAACCCCGGGCCACGATCATCTTTTCTGCTACACAGCACAGACAGAGCTTACACAGCTCCACTGGCTTCAGTGCATTCATTCCAAAACTGCATCCACGTATACAAGCGTAGAATTAAGCTCCCCATACTTACCTCTCAGCATCATGGTTTAACCCCAGCTGGCAGCTAGGACCACGCAATGATTTGTGCAGTTCTCCCCCTTCCCCTCCAGAAGGGTAGGGAGAGGAGGGAGAAAAGGAGGCAAAAGGAAAGGGAAAAGAACTCGTGGGCGGAGATAAAGATAGTTTAATAGAACAACAACAAAAAAGGAAAATAACAATAATTATAATAATAATGGTAAAAGAATGTACAAAATAAAGTAATACAACACAAGTCACTCTTACTACCCAGTGAATTGGTTGCCCAGCCTGTCCCGAGCAGTGATCATGGATTCCTGCCTGCCAGCTAACCCCCATTTCTATACCGAGCATGACATCTATGGTACGGAATATTCCGTTGGCCATGCCATTGTTCTGTCTATGCTCCTTCTCAGCTTCTATGGGAAGCTGAAAAAAGTCCTTGAGTAGTATAAACATCACCTAGCAACAACTAAAACAGTATCCATTATTGACATTCCTGAAAACATAGCAACCACGAGAAAGAACGTTAAGTCTAAGAAAGAAATTACCGCCTGAAACCAGGACACTCAGTTTAACCATTGATGATTTTGTTTCTGAAAATGGCACTTTTCAGTACCTTATGTATAAACTCAGTCAGATTTGAAGGGAAGCAGCGACATAAGGACTCTTACTATATAGTCAGGATGCCACTGCTGATGGATGTGAAGACCCCACCGCCCCATTACCACCACCAAAAAGAAAAAAAAAAAAAGTATAGTTAGGTCGCTGCAGAGTTTAACATGGGTTAGTAGAAGCCTGGTGAAAAACAATCTTATAATGCAAATCAGGGTGGTAATGGTAGTGAAGTAATGGATGGAAAACAAGCAAGAAACTTAGAAGGCTGCAGCCACAGCAATGCAACTTGGGAAAGGAACAACAACAAATGATTGCTGTACTAAATCTAGTTAAGAATGAAACTATAAACTGTATTAAATGCAGCAGGCTTTTCCTCACCAGGCAGTAGTCATGGAGCATTCAAAGCTGAACATGAAAATCTGAAAATATCACAATGCTGTGTAGAGGGGATTATTGTGAAAAAAATATTTCTAGTAGTCAGGAAAAAAGAACCATTTCTTACTAAGGGCAAACTTTAACTATTGATATAAGAACATTAACAACTGTTAATGCTGATAATCATGAACATTTGACATCTTCAGGTTCTTGCCAGGCTCACCACAAGCTTTGTCAAGTTAAATGCTTGGAGGAAGCAATGTAGCTGGAACTTGCTGGAATGCATTAGGTGGAGAAGAGGAAACCTATTTCCTGACAATTTTTTCAGCTAATGCTTTATTGTAGAATTTGGCGAGCTGCATTGTTGAGTGAAAATAATATTTAGAGAAAGATAGCACAACTCACTGAATAATACATAATCTTAAAGAACAAAATGTCTCCATCACAGTGGGTCTATGGAGGAAGGCTAAAGCCTCATCCTTACCTACACAAAGTAATTATTCTGTGTAAGCTTCTTGAATTCTGTGGATTTCAGGAATGTCAGAAAAGCATCTTGCCACTTCTTCCACCTCAAGTCCCTGTGGTCATCTAGATGCCAGAGCTATGCCAGGAGAACTGCTGCTGGCGAGAAAAGTGACTGTGAGCTATGCCCAGGGCCCCGGTGGATGGGCCCCTGTATCATGGAGGGCCAGGCACCATGCCTTGGTGTTGAATCCACAGGCAGTATTTCATGCCACTTTTCACAGAGAATTTAGACCAGAAGAAAACCACTGCAGAGTTTAGCTGATCCCTTCTTTGCTCTCATATTGGAGCCTTGTACAAAGAAAATGAGAGCAGACACCAAGTGCTGTATTGTAGTGTGATGATTAAGATTTATAGAGCCAAATTATTCTTTCAGATTGCTCCAGTAGGATGGCATCAAAGAGGAATTTTTGCCACACTTTACGCTATAACAAGCAAATCAGATGAGTTCTGAGTAAACAGTTTTTTTCTCCAACTTCAGTACTTACTAACTACAGGTAAAACATTTACCAGATGTATTTTTTTTTTTTAAATTATAGTCTGAAGATCTACTTTGTTCTGTTACTTGGGGTAACAAGAGCAACAGTTGAGTAGCCCCCCCTGCAACTGCATTGTTCATGCAGGCAAAACTCTCTGGCTGTGTTGCCTAACAGCATTGTACAGGCAGAGATGATCTCACCCTGTCTGTGTTTTGAGCTGACCAGGCGTCATACGGGTGCAGTTAGTGCAGTGCCCCATTTGAGCTAATAAGAGACGTGGCATATTAGCTTGGGGCAACGTCTGACATTTAACATGTCTTCCAGTTGGCTTGAAGCAAGCTTGCATCTGTCTCTGTGTGAACATTGCCTCTGCCTGAAAAATATTGTGCAAAACTGTGTGTGAAAGACTTGCAAAGTGATTTTATGAAATCCTTATAAAGTGAAACACTCTGTAATATGAAATTACTCCTATTAGAGCTGCAGCTTGAGTAAGTCAATATATGATCGAGAACCACCAATTCAAGTTCTTTTGTCCCTAACTTTCTCTAAACACGTTTGGATTTTGTTAGTCTCCCACTGCTGGCACAGATTTTGGCTACTGTCGCATCATGCGAAAGGGCACTGCCTGAATTTGTTTAGTTTTTCAGGATGGATCCTGAATATTGTGATAGCTTAGGCACTATAAGAAATGTCAGGAGGAATACTTCTGAGGGACTTTGCCTTTATTAGTTTATAGAATGAGTTATAGGTGTGCAGATGTCTTCAAAATTAATGGGACTTGTATGCCAAATATTTTTTTAGGGTTTAGCCCATTAATCCTTGTACTAAATAGTAAGGATGGATATACAAGTGTGCATATAGAGATGCATGTTTTACATGTGTATATATGTGCATGCATATATATGTCCACATGTATGAGGTACATATATGTCACTGTAGAGTTGTGTGGCAAAGCAGCGATACAACTGAGTTTCCACTGTCATTTTCATCTGTCAATACATCTCCCCCTTCCTCTCTTCTGTAGAAGCACTAAAATTTGACAGCAGCAGACAAGTAGGGGAGGAGACGTTTCCCTTTTGGAGAGTCCTAATCCAGGTTTTCCTTCCGTTTGCTCCAAAGCTCTTCAGCATTTTGTCCCTGTTTCCCTCTTCTGCGTAGAAAATGATCCAAGTATGGTAGATATGAAAAACTCTATGTCCATTAACCTGCATCCTGTGAAACACTAACAGGAATTAATAGTAGAGCCTTTCATTTTATAAGAGTTATATAGTGAACTGGAGAGCTTCTGGAAAAGTACAAGAAAATGCCAGGAAGCAACCTAGGAGATGTCAGGAGCGGAGCAGGAGAAAGCTGCTCCTGATCTGAGGGGTGCATGGTAAGAATGGGACTTGGGTAGGTTCGTGCCAACGTCAGAGCAGAACCTGGCCTCTGCCGTACGAAATGGCAGAAAGGCACTACTAAAAAAAGAAACTGAGGAAAGCCAGAAAGAACAAGCTGTTTCTCAGCAGATATGTGAGAATGTAGCAACTCCCTCAGGAGGCCAAGCACGAAGGAGAAGTGGCTCAGCCAGCATGGCTGCCTTGTATCTTAATATAGCAGACTTCTTGGCAAAGCAAGGGGGTGAGGCCTGGTGGAGGAGGAGAGCTGGGTTTGCTTTCCCAAAAACCTGTTTGCAATAGCAAAGAAATCCCGCTGGCTCTGTTCCAGCAAACCGTTAGGATTCAGTGATCTGGCAGTGAAATCCAGCTGTTGGAGGTGCATGCCTCAGTGCTTCTAGTAGATCCTGCCCCTCCCTTGTCCACGGGTGGTCTGTACTCTGTGAGGGATCAGGTAAATGTCTGGACAAGGGGAGACCCCATTCTGTCAGCAGCATCTGTCCTCTTCCCCCCTAATCCTCCTTCCCCCAAGCCTTTTTGGAAGCAAGTAGGCATGGCAAATGTGTGGTGTTGCATGAGCATACAGTGACAAGCAGGAGTCAGCCCAGAATTATTTCCTTCATAAAAGCACTGCAGACCTGGGAAGGTGCTAGTTCCAGCATGGGCTTCTTCTGGCTCAGGCTGAGCTGTTTTGATGTGTGTGAATAAGCTGTTGCTTTTGCCTATTCCTGACTAAATTCTCTCCCTCAAAACAAACAAAATATCCAATCAAAACAAAATATTTCAAGCAAAAAAAAAAAATCATTGACAACACTGGACAATAAAAATAATTTCTTGACCTAAATCCTGGGCGCTGCCTCTGCAGTACAGATTGGCAGGTAGGGAGATGATAAAATAAATACTGTGCTCTTTCCTCATTGTTGCTGTCTCTTACATGGCAGCTATCTCACAGTCTTTTCTGACTCCCTACTCTCATTTCCATCCTTTTGAAATCTAGGCCTTATTGGCTATTGTTTTTCTTTGTTTTCCATGTTTTGTGGTGCCTCTTGGTTCTGTCCCATCCTTTGGTTGGAGGTCTTTGTCCGCATTCTGGGTGCTCTGCTGGTGTTTCTTTCTCAGTAGTCTTTCAGCTCCTTCCTCCCTGTTCCCCACCCTTCCCAGCAACTCCTTCCCTCACACACTCCCTCTTTTGTGCACATCCCACTGTTCCATTTCTTACCCACATTTTCCTATTTGTTTTCTCTTCCCACACACTTCTCCCTGTCTTAATTCCTCCCTCTACTCCCAGCTGAATGTCACCTATTGTATCATTAAGAAGCAATGGGAACTGCTTAAAAAAACAATCTGATGGATTGGTTTTTAGGATTGGAGTTATAGGATCCTGTCAGTCTATTTCTTTTTTAGTGAAAGAACTTAAAACAATTCCAAAATCCATAAAAACTTTTCAGGGTCTCACCTTATTTGAAACTGGATGTCATGTATATTCCTTATATATGTCATACACATTGTTTTAGAGCTACTGCATAACATGAGCTTGTTTTAACTGAGATCTCCACCATGCCGTTAGACCTGAATGAGAACTGCATACTTCCATGTACTGCAGGCTTGTCTTTTATTTGAAGAGGTGTGCAGCGGCATGCAGAGGATGCAGTCATTCTTCTACACAGTTTACGCCTGGACATGCAAACAGAAAACCTCTTCTTTTCAAATTTATGTAGGACCTATTTACACAGGTCTTACATGACATATCACCTCTAAATGTTTTCAGTCATAACCTGCTCACTGACTTTCAATCTCCAGCAATCGTCAACAGTAAAATGGTAAAACCTTGTAGGAAAACGAAGGCTATTTAAAAGAAGTCACGGTGCATATAGCTTTCACTGTGATGGTGTGGAAGTGACAATTGACTCTGCAAACGCAGACAACTTCTGTGTGTTCATCGTTTGTTTACTGCTCGTCAGATGTTCTCAGTGTCCCTTTTTCCATGTCTCTCTTAGCACTGTGTTGAGTTGTAATGATTCAGGGACCAGGCGGCTGGTTAATGCAGCTCATGTTGTCACCCTCATGGGGCTCATTTGCCTACAGGCATGTCAGAAGGAACAAGTAATATAAGGGCATATATAACTGTAGTTGGCAGTGTACTGAAAAGATGCTGAAGCTCGCTTTAAATGAATAGCGTAGGACATTGGGAGCTAAGTAGCTGAGAAATAAGATAAATTTGCTTGAATGGAGCGTTGTGTTTCTGTAGTTAGGCTGTGCCTGGTACTTGATCTAAATGAGGTATGTGTACGTGGTGTGCAGTGTAGACATCCCCTGTGTGCTATTTGTACCTAACACTGTCTTGCACATTTTCAGTATCCAGCACAGTTCACATCACCCGCACTTCTACACAACATAAGCGTGATGGGAGGGAATAAAGAAGACAGAGCCAGACTTTCCTCACTGGAGTTAATGGCACAGGGCGTTACAGTGACCTCCTCCGTGTGTTCAGGAATTTGGAGGTTTGGGGTTTTTTCCCCAAACCTTTAGGGAGGAGGACACTAGTTTGTAGAGTGATCGATATTATGTTAGTTGGTGTTCTGGTCTTTAACTGTGTGCCTGCACAAGCCTGAGCCTATGTGTGCTGCTTCACACTGGGCAAGGCAAGAGCAGACCATGTATCCTTCGTGTTGGTGCCATCTGGGTTTGGTTTAGCAGTTGGGATCACACTGCAGAGCAGTGAGAGACGCAAGCTTGTTCTGTGTCTCTGTTTTGGATTATGACTGGTGACTGAATGTGTGTCCTTGGGTTTACTAATCTTTTTTCCTAATTCCTCTTCTGCAACAGACACTATAGGTTTTCTGAGCGCTTTGCACCAGCATGCAGCAGACTGTGTTGCAAGCGGAAGGTAGGAGACGGCCACACACACACACACAAAAAAAGCCTTAAAACCTCTTCTGATGATCTGGTGTGATCATCTGTTGAGATATTCCAAGGAGCTGTATGAGTAAGTTGTTCCAAGGCCAGGTTTTCACTGAAGGGAGTAAAGAGAATCACAATTATTACTGGGTTTGGGCTGTGTATTGTAGCTGCTTTCTGTGGGAGAGGAAATGTTGGAGAGTTCAAAGCTATTGACTGGCAGAGGAGCAATGGAAGTTTGCAGCCTTGCGGTCACCCAGTATAGTATGGTTTCTAGTTTGGATCAGTTCCAGCTGTCAGAGCCCAATTTACTAACCATGCTGGGAAGGACGCGAGATTTCTTTTAGAAGGTCAGTATAATTTAAAGTTATTGAAAGCAAGGAAACCTGTCCCACCTTTATAAAGAAAACATTGCTGTGGAGTTTTTAGGAGCACCTGGTTATAATGAATAATGAATGTATGGTACTTTGTGTAGTGTTTAGCTCAGCCTGGGAAAGAAAATATAATGGAAGTCTCTTCTTTCTGCCTGTGTGTTCAAACGAAGGAAAATCAAAGCTGTTATACCAGAGCTATATATCAGCTAATATATTTTAGGAACTGTGGAATGATCATAATTACAAAAAAGTCCTCCAGAGAGAAATTATGACTCATAGTTTATGTTCTCTTTAGTGTTGCTATGGAAAAAGAGGTTAGTGCCAATGGTCATACAGCAATATTAATCTCTGATCTGAAAGAAAAATAAATAACAATCTCTATCTTAACCCAAAGCAGATTTATTCTCAGTTACCGCAGCACACTCCATTAAAGGGGATAACCATGTAAGAAAAATTAAAGATGACATTGATTATCAGTTCTAAACATGCAGTTAGAGAGAGTTCTTTATTTGAATTAGGGTGCACTTCAGACTCCCGCATTCGACTCGGCAGAGTGAACGGAAGGGAAAAAAGGCGTTTTGATCAAAAGGAGGGCAGGAAAGATCAGTCACCACCGACAGCTGCAAGTATGCTGATTAAAATTTCTTTATGCATGCAGTTAGACTCAGCCTGGGGTTGATGCTGGTTCAAATGCACATTCTGAAACAAAACCCTGGCAACGGGCAGTTTAAAGTGGTGGAAAGTGGCTATCAGCCTTTTTCCATTTATTTGGAAAGTGAGGGCCTTAAGTCAGAGAGTGGCGGATACTTACTTACTGAGTCAGCACCCTCCGGGCTGCTCTGGCAGTTGTTTCCTGCCAGTTGTTTAGTTGCCTAGGCAAAACCCTAAACAGGACCGGGGCCAAACAGCTGTGTGCTCGCTTTGCTCAGGCGGTGAATCTTTCTTTTTGCATGCAGGAAGACTACCTGACACCTTCCTCAGAGTGAGCATGTGTGTCTTAGGGGGGTCATAGTAAAACTTTTATACCTGCATACTCAACTTTGTTTTTCGGAGCTGGAGCTACACTTGTTCCATTGTATGCAGTTACTGACAGCAAAGACCTTGCAGTCAGAACTTAGCTTGAAATTTTGCTCACAATGCACCCTGCAAAGCAGGCTATAGCCTTCCTTTCTGCCACACTGTTGTATCTGCCATGCTGATGGCAGTAAAACTTTTTATTCTGTTGATGAGCTAAGCAGATTGGATTGGGGAGATGCACAGATATCAGTGTCCTGCATCTGTGCACACAGCTCTTACTGGTGGAGTTGTACGTTTGGCCCCAAAACATTGTATGGCTCAGAGAGTCCTTTAAGTCAGCTGAAGGCTTTTCACTGACTTTCAGGATTGGACTGGTCCCTTGGTGAACAGTTTGCCTTGTAACAAATTGCCATTACTTCACTAATTCTTCTGAGTTTATCTCTTTTTTAAGTGTGTGACTATCAGTCATGTAACTGTTTGGCATTACAGCCTATAACAACAAATGGTTTTCATTGCATCAGCGTAAAGGGCATACAGGTATATTTTACCTTCTGATCCTTTTCTTCTTCTTCCCTTTCTTCTATCTCTTTAATAATCAAACATGCCTCAGTCAGGCCCGTATGAGGGCTTTCACTGCACTCTCTTATTTGACAGTGAAATGGTCCAGAAAGCCTGTATCTGTGCCTTTTCACAGAGGAGCGAGCTCATGGATTAGCACGTGGGGGTCAACAGGATGCTCTTTGCCCTTTCCCCTAAAAGGGGACAGAAATGTCAGCTGGTTTTCTGGCATTGAAAATGGAACTATCAGCAGCTGCTGAGTGCTGCTAGTTTAAATATTTATACCTATAAGGACTTTATCACACCTTCTTTCTTTGTGCAAAGCTCCCGCCAATTTCAGTGGAGGTCAAACTCTGAATCTGCGCAGCAGCTAACAGGTCAGGTCTTCCAAGGAATAATGGTACGAGTGAAGCTCATAGGCAGGTGCTGTACCCGTGTTATAGTGTCAAGAAGGGTAAACAAGCAGTTTTTTAAAAAAGTAATTATGTAGACAAACCTGTCAGCACAAGCATGGAATACCTGTGCGTATGCTTGACATCTGCCAGCTTGACAAGATCCAGGCACATACTTCAGATACTTGAAAGAATACAGTGCTGCTGGGGCTGCAGTCTATCTCCTCCCTGAAACAGTAAGTTTTTCAGACCAATGCTTTTAGTCAGGACTTGAGAATGGAAGGAAAGGGGAAGAAACAGCTTGGGGGACATTGTGGGATCCTGAGCTTGCTTCTTCCTCTGGTTTATAAGATAGACAAAAGCAGACATTCATGAGTTGAGTAAACATTTTTCTCTCTTGCAAAACATGCTTTCTTAGTTTTGTTAGGATTATAGGCCCACTCATCCTTGTAAATGTGTGACTGAGATGGAGAAAACGTTTAATTCTAGTCCTGCAACTAATGGCTGTGTGTGTAGCGTATCCTGAAGTAGGTGTTTGAATTAATTCTCACAGATGCTTAGTATCTGCATTTCCAATGGTTTTACTGGATAGCATCGTAATGCTGTTAAAACACTGTGCATGGGATTCATTTCAACATCTCTAAAACTAGATAAAGCATGGCCAGGGGTATTGTTTGAATTAAAGCTTAGTAGGACAAACAAACCAGGCATATCTGAAAGCAAAATATAAACATGATGCTGGGGTTCCTGGTTAGTGCTTCGTGGCTGCAGGAAGTTGACAGCTGTTACATAAAGGTTAAATGTGCATTCTTTGGTCTGTCAGTAAAATTAAGCCTGCTAAAGACTATGTGGCACTCTAGAAGACAAGAGTTTAACTGTGTGCATAAACAGAATATACACTTCAATATAAATATGCTTTCAGGAATATTTAAAGTATTAGAAGTATGCTGCAGTCCAATAAAAAATGCAGATGGAACTAGCAGATTTTGGAAAGTGCCTGACTACATTCAGGTGGGCTACAGATCTGACAAGTGTCTGGAAAGCAAAGCGCCGGTGTTTGCGTTGCTAAATAACAGCAGAGGGTAAGAAAGAAAATGGTATAGGTACAATGGGGACATGAACTGAAGTAATAAATCCTTGACCTTTAAATTAATCTTTGCCAACTTCTCAGACTCCTTCTCCCAAAGACTGACATGGCTGAGTTTTATGTTATGCTTTTATTTGTCATATTTGTAGTTAGTTACAAGTAAAAATGATTGAAATCCATTGTAGTTAATATAAAATAAAAATATAGCTGCACGAGTTATGCCATGATTTTTCTTACAAACAGTATCTCCTATATGATACCATACACTTAAGAGCTTAACTCTAAGTTAAGCTTAGAGTTAAGCTTAACTAAACTATGCTCTTATTGACTTAACTTCCAGTGTGATTTACTGGTTACAGATATTACCCCCGTGGAGTAATATCTGTTAATCATTTCATAATGGTATTTTTGCTGTAGTTCTTATTTCCTCTGTAGTTTGTGATTCTAAATACAAGTTGAAGGAAGCAACCTTTTAGTGCAATGTTAAGTATCAGTAGAATTTTATATATATATAAAATAAAAGTAACCCACTGCATAAACAAACAAGGATGTAAGGTAACTGTTGTGGGTATTGTGCTTCCCTTTCCTTCCTTCCCCCTTACCTTTGTTAAGTGACAGGAATGAACATTCATAGAGAACAAACTACCCTGTAACCTCTTGTTTTCAATTAATTTTGAAAAATTACAGACTTGTAATTTTGAGAGCAGGTAGGCGGCTTTGATGAAAGTTATTAGCAGAGAATCAAATCCTGTGGCTTTTCAGACTCATCCTTATGTAAACTCTTCCCTGCTATGAAGTTCAATCCATAACACATTGTTCCCTTTAGAAATGCCTAAAACAGTATTTCACCTTTTTGAAAAAATTGTCCTTACATCCCTGTAATTATCTAACTCTTCTGTGTAGATATAGCTCTATATATGAAATAATTTGTAAAAAGATAAATTATGCTATTTTCAAAATACTCTGAGATACAAAGTTGTGCAGGTGCAAAGTTTGATTGTATATTGCTATAAAGACTGAATTAATTAGTGTTATCTGAGTATACATGCTTTAAGCTGGGAGTATAGATTTAATACTGCGGGGGGTTATTTTTGCTTTTTTTACATTTCATAGCATTTCATACTTTCTTTAGACTATCTCCATGTTTCTATCAAATTCCTTGTTTTTTTTTTTCTTTTCAGTTTCTGATCCCTTAAAGGTGCAGTAACTAATCACACATTCATGTTTGTCACTAATGTACTTCCGTAACTCTGGTAGATTGAAAAACATCTTTTCATTTCCACCTAAACACAGTCATTTCTTCTAAGTGATTAGTGAGAGACTACTGTCAAAAATCTTCCCCCCTCTGAAATGGATGGAACCAACTTTTCAGCTTCGCCCTCTAAGTACTCTGCTCTTTTAGTCTTACAGCATCACGGAGCAAAGCCCCATACAAACTATACGTGGATACACAGTTACCGAGGCTGTTAGTATTCACAGAGCATAGCAAGGAAACCGAAATGAAACGTTCTCATTGGTATTTCTACATTTACATACAAAACTACTCACAGTGCTGTGAAATACTGACAGAAGAAAACAGAAGAGAAATGTTTGGGTTTTGACTACTCTCCATGCATTCCTCTGACCTAACTATAAGAAAGCCAGATGACCAGCTTGCTTCTACTAGACATACTCTTTTCCTGCTAGTCTCTTATGCCAGCTGACAGCATCTCTAAATTAATGAACAGCAGTGACTCGGCCTAAAACGGAGCATGTTGCAGCCTGTGTCATTGACCTTGTTCACTCTGCATTCCAACATGATGCAATAAATTACCACTGCAGAGAAAAGGATGGAAGAAAATGAATTGCTACTGCTGCCTCTGTAGCAGAAACCAGTTACTCGCCTAAGTAAAACCATGTGTATCTAGAAGGCGAAGGAAGGCTTGGGTTGATTACGCTGTTTGGTCTATCTGCAGGACAGCTGCTTGGGTCGTTTCTTCGTCAGATTGTTCCATTTCCCCGCTGACTGCGTTGTTTCTTTCATCGTACAGTTTCTGGCTGGAAACTTCTAGAGGTATCCCATACTCTTCATCGTCTTCAACAATGGACAGCTCGATGTTGTTGTTCATCATGGCGTTCCCTTCCATTCTGCCTTCTTTCTCTAGAGAATCTGCTACTGCTTTGCCCTCCTCAGTCAGCGAGGTGGTAGGTGTCATATCTGAGTGCATGTCAGCGAATGACATTTCATCCTCATTCTCAGCTTGGTCATTGCTTGTAGTTTCTGTTGGTCTGTCCTCAGCTTCAGCAGGGCTTTCTCCTTCACGGACTTTCTTCACATGGAATGTGAGGGGAGATACTTTGAAAGCCGAACTCTTTGAAGAAGAGGATTTCTGATGATGTACAGTAAGCGATTTCTTGATCTTTTCTCTCCGTTCAGGTGAGACAATCTTTGTGCTGATCTTGTTCATCTTCTTCTCGATGTTTTGGCGGGAAAATGCTTTCTTGAGGCTGTCTACCTTCTTGAGGCTGGATCTTTTAATTTTCTCAGCTCTTGATTCTTCTGTTTTCTCCTCTGCACTGTCATCCATGTCATCTGCCTCGTGAAACATTTCATCATCTGAACACAATTCCACTGTGTGCAAGGTTTCTTCCAGTGTTTTGTTCTCATCCACAGGCTCCTCTTTTCCTTCTGTAATGCTGGGAATAGGCTCTTTCGCAAAAACGCTGGCAGGGATCTCATTTTCTTCCTGAAAGAATTGACAATATTTGAGTTTCATAGTTCACAGGACACAAATTTAATAAACAAAGCACAACCCTGAACAATTACTTTTTTTTCCCCCATGATGAGATGAAGGATGCTGAACATTTCTTGTTGTTTCAGTATATTTAACCAGTAACAAGCCACTCAAAGCCCACTGAACCATTATCTGGTACAGTTTAAGACTAATGAGCTGTCAGCTGTAAGATTTCTCTTTTGGAGTGACTTGGAATGTATACAGAATGGAAATCCCATTCTTTGTCATTTAAATTAGATACTCTTTAATAACAGTCTAGCTGTAAAGTTGTACACCTATCCCTGGGGAGAAGGAATGGTATGGTGACTAAGGAGGTCATACTCCAGACCCCTGCATAGACCTACAGAAGTCACGTAACCCCCTAAAGCTTTCAGTTTCTCTAGCCAAAGACTGAGAATATCTCTGCAGTGATGTTGGTTGCATCTGTTAGGTACCTTAGATGGCAAATGCAATTAGCACTTCCACTGTATTTCAGAAAAATTTATATTGCCGTTAAAAATGGATTGTTGATACTAAGAAGCCATGTAGTCCGTGATGTTTAGAGTATGTTCTATTTTACAGCTATTTACAGAAAAAAAATTAGTAAATTTGGTTGGTAAATTAGTAGTTATTAAAAATATGGACAGGACAACTCCTTGAAAAAAAAAAAAAAAGTTTATGGCATACAAAAATAAACAGACATGATAACACATAGAAAACACTAGTAGTCACTTCTAGCTAAGAGGAAAATGATTGCTATTTAGAAACAAAACCAAGAAAGGACATGGAAGGAAAGAAGGTATCTCAAAACAAAACAGGCTGAACAAGGGCAGAAGCTGCAACTGGTAACGAAGGACCTCTGTGACTGCTGAGCGCAGCAGCTCTGCAACCCCAAGCAGTTCAGAGGCAGCACAATAAACACTCTGTTCTGTGGTAGGTTTTACAGGCATCTGCCCATGCAAAGAAAATGAGGCTCCTCATACACTCCCTTTTCTTTTCAGAATCGTTATGCCTTAGATCTGCATATTGTCTATTTATCGCCTTCAGACGGAGTGCATGCAATATCACCTAGTGTTATGGATTGGAAGGATTCTTTTTTGTGTGTGTGTGTCCCCAAATTTGTCTTTAGATACAAGAAGCAGGAAGTGCTGAGTGAAATGGTTGTAATAGTCTCAGATCTGTCCCTAGGGGGCCTGGGTGTACCATTAAGGGGAAAAAAGGCCACGTACACTTCGAAGTTCATGCTCATTATTTCAGGACTGAGCATACAGTTGTGATCACTGGAGAGAATAGTGTCTCTAGTTAAATTTTCTGTCAAGACTGTATAAGGATGTCTTTATGAATATACCACAGTACTTTGTACATGGTTGTTTTTAAAAACAAAATACTCCCGACTACCTTGTAGTGCTTCTAGAACTCAAGAATATGCATATTGACAGGCAGAATCATTTTATACCATATATACACAATATATAATCATATATACTGTGATTCAAGTGTGTTGATGAATATCCCTTGGGGATATGAAAATGAAAAGTATTGAAAAAATTGATGGCTGTTTGACAGTTTGTATGTGCTTTGCTTCTATGCTTTCCACACACCTTCCCGGACCAGCGGCCTCAGTCAGATACACTGGCACAGATGAAGCTTTCCAAGCCCTTTGCCTGCAACGGAACATCTAATAAAGTCAGCGTTCTTCTCCTGACACCTATGATGTTGTTGCAACTATCGGCAACAGTGACCAAGATAACAAAACAAAGAAAACCTGCACCAACTTTAAGTGAAAACAGCTGTAACTGCAGTACAAATATTTATATTTTCTCTCCACTGCAGTTAATGAAATGTGGATTACATGAGTGAGTGCAGTGTTAAATTATTCCCCAGAGCATGAGAACTCAGTATAAAGCATAATTTACATGTCTTGTGCATTCTTTCCAAACCTAGGTAATCACATACAGTTTCAAGCATCTTAACATTCAGGTTTAAGTGCCTGAATGGCATAGAAAACTCTGATTTTAATGAGTAAAGATGGGTTGTAACTTTTAAAGCATTTAATCTAGGAAAGTGGTGTCGTGCGAGATTGATCACAGTGCAGTCTGAGCCAGAGATGGGCCTGTGTGGCTCATCTCAAGGTCAGTTTAGCTCTCTGTCTACAGTATTCATGTTAAACTGAAGTACTGCATGCAGTCTCTAGAAGAATATGGACATGGATTTTGTTTTAATTTTAATTTATGACTGAGTAGAAGGGAGACTGTCAAACTGTCCATATTTATAAAGAAAAAAAAGCAAACAATATACTACACAATTTCATTTAGGAGGACTAGAACAATACACTGAAAAATGCCAACTGTTACAAACCACGTAACTATTTTCCATGCCAAAAAAAAAAGTAGAACTTTGATCTTTTCTTCTTGATCTAATCTAAAATTCAGAAAAAGCAATACATCCTTTTATTTTCCACATCCGAGTTCAAAAACAGCACTTGCATTTTCTCAGATGCACTTGACTGTAGGTAGCTTGCTCCTCTGAATTTTATTTTTCCATGTAGGAGCCCAGTAGACTTGTGCAAGTTCTCTGTGTAATACTAGTAATATTTGCAAAGTTAAAATCAGTGCCTCCCCTGTGGTTTTGATCAGCCATGCTTGGGAACTTTCTATAGGTCATAATCTCAACCCTGTGTTTTACCAGAAAGGAAGAAAAGATCCATAACGGTATACTACAAAACTGGACAGCCTGAGTGAACAGGTAGTTAATTTGCTAAGGAGTGCTGAATCACTCAGTGTGCTTTGGTTTGGATTTTTGTTAGATTTGTGCTAAGAGGCCATGGCCTTCAAAAAGGAGAAATGGCATTTTCCCATGCTTACAGCAGTCCAGGCTCCTCTGTACTTTGTAGATGCTAGTATATGCCTAAATGATTACCAGTCTGAAACTTGTTTTCCTGCACAAAATAGGTCAAAAGATGACAAATCCTTCTAAAAACAGCTATAGCTCCACCTAATTGCCTTTGGACAAATACGTGCTCTTCAGACCTGGATGTCACCACAGGGAGGGAGGAGGGCAGGGAGCAGGCTGGGACCTCGAGCAAGGAGGAGAAAATTGCCGGTGCCCATTTGCACGTCTTGTGCAGGCTGGGGTGTTTTGGAAGTGTGTTGTGGGTTTGGCTGCACCATCCCCCCAACCTCCCACAGCACAAATGGATCAAGTCCTAAGAGCCATGTGAGATATTTTTGTCATTAATCAATATTCTGCAAGCCTCCAGTGGGAAATTTAGTAGTTAGATATAGCATTATCAGTTTATAATTCTTCTGTTTCCCTCACATGTTCATTTTTGAGTTTGAAGTTGCTTTTTCAAAAGATTATCACAGTGACCCAAACAACAGGATATAACCAAATGGCTAATTTCCTGTGCCTTCCTCTTGCTTCATTTCAGGATGAAGCATTTACCAAGAGCAGCATCTGAAAGGGGCTTGAATATCAGTGTACTTGACCCCAAGCTGTAATTTTGACTTATTTTATCTGTCCTGTTCACTAGTAAACATGACATTTAATTGAAAAATTAAACATGAGCCTTTTTTATCTTGCGTTTTGCTTTTGCAGCTAAAAAAGCAAACAAAAAACCCACCAAACCAGAACCAAAAAGCTGGTCATGTGGCGAGAACAAAATAGAGGGGAACAATGCCAAAGCTTAACAAGGATTTTTAAAACAGTCACTTCAGTGTTTTGCTAAATTGCTGTGTCACTTGTGGCATTTGTAATAACTTTTGCATCCTCAAATGCTTGGAATGGAGCTCCATTAAAATATGTCACCAATTAAAGAAATATATGCAAACTAGGAACAATGCAGACAGTCTAGGGAGAGAAAACTAAGAGCATTTTAATGGAAAATATGTAAATAGCTGAACTTTTCTAAACGCGGTTCATTCTCAGCATGTACGCTGAGGGAAAGCTGATGCTGGCGAGTGGCAGCACAGTTTCATAAAATGCGGAGCTGGAGCTCAGTCATGTGTTCTGGCTATGCTCAGTGCTCCCACCAAGTATCAGGGAGTTTGAGGTATATGGTGAATGCAGAACGGAATCACAAATGAGTATTTTTATTTCCATACTGAGCTGTCTTCCTAAGCTGGAAAAGTGAGTCCTAATGAGAAACATGCTGTGTGAAGTTTGGGATTGGGTTGGGTTTTTTTTCAGTGGAAGAGAAGTCTCATACATCCAGAATTTGCTTTTGTTTTTACAGAAATCTGGCATCAATATGGCTTCATTGCTGCAACTTCTCCTTCCTGCAATTGTTTTTCCATGGATTCCTGTTTGGGGCAGGACAGAAACCCAGCCAACCTTCTGCTTTTCCCTCTGTACAATTATCCTAGCAAGGCGGTGGCCCTGCTGACTACCAGGTCGTCCCACCTCCAGCTTGTAAGGAGACCCCACAGGGCGATTTCAAAGAGGTGGGCACGCAGGTAAGGCACCTGCTCAGGCTGGCAGCAGGCATATGGGCATGGCCTGGCGAGCACCCACCATCCCTCTGGGTGTGGCCACTTCCCCAGTGGAAAATCCCAGCTCCTCCCAGACTCCACTGGAGAAAGCCCCTGGTGCTGCCTGCCCCAGCCACCCTCCCACACCCAGGGAAGCTCTGCCGGCCGCCCTGGTTTTCCAGACAGCCACACTGTCTTTTAGCAGCAGGCCAGTGCCAGGAGCAATTCCCAGTTGACAGCTGATTTTTTTTTACTGAATTTAACTGCAGTGTTTCTTTTCTAAGGCTCGTGTTCCCCATCTGCATCGTCTTGGGATCGGTTAAGTTCATCTCCCCCTGCCATGGCAACATCTTTTCTAGTGAGAGACAGGAACAGAGTCAACTAAATCCTTGTAAAAGCAATGAAGAACAGACCTGCTGTCCAAAGGTACCAGCCTGGTGACAGGCAGTGGAGAAACAGTGGATTTTCTTTAGCTGTTGTTCTGCTATGTGGACCTGTGTTGCTTGCTTTGGGTTTGTGCAGTTTAGGACCCAGTATTAAGGAAAGGCTCAGAGGTTTAAATAGGCCTCAGCTTTGCAATACTATTTAGTGTCAGGGAACAAGCAAAGCCAGCCCTGCCCTGTTGGGACACTGCTTTACCCTTCAAACCCTTCTTGGTGAGTTTTACCGTTACTTTCACCCAGTGCCTGCAAATCACTGCCACTAGGCAGCAGCGACAGAGATCCCTAGCTGAGGTAACATTAACTGCCCTGCACACACACAGCTGTGTTTTTGTCTTTCCATGTTATGTCATCTTAAAATACTAAAATTTGAGGTCTGTGAACTATAGTTGTAACAGCAAGGCCTTAATTCTCACGCTTGGAGGTAGCGGAAATACTGTAAAATTACCTTCCCCCAGGCCACGCTGGTGCACCCTCCCCATGGGAAGCATTCAAGGTCTAGGTCTTAACCTGGAGACAGGAGCCAGTCATTAGCTAACAGGGCCTGGAAGATGGCAGTCTTTTGACTTACAGTAATGGATCTTAAATTACGTGCAGAAGTGCAGAGAACATGTGTCTTTTAATTTACCCAGTCCCTGGAACAATTTCCACATTCCTTCTGGGGTGGAAACCACTGCTCAGTATACACTGCAGCTCCGCCTCTACTGGCTTGACAAGCCTGGACTGTAATTTGGGAGAACAATAAGCAGGGCGGTGGGGGCTTCCTTTCTGGGGGAAGCGCCTGTGCACTCACCAGGCCTGCCAGCTTGTAAAATCAAGTACCGCTTTGTTGGTTTGGGTTTGTTTAAATAGGAAAAAACCCCAACAACCCAAGGAGCAGAGTTAACAACTGACAGATGTTAACACCCAGCCGAAAAGTTTAGTGCAAGAAGCTGGTGATGTGCCTGAGCTGTGGCTATTCCAACCCCACGTTCACTCTCCTTCCTTCCCCCAGTGTGTTGTAGAGGTCTGTCTGGGTTGGTTTTTTTTTGTTGTGTTTTTTTTTTTTTAAAGATGTGAAAGTCATGTCCTGTGTTTAGTTAAAGCTCACCACATGTTCTGTCCAGACCATTGCTTAAAAAGGGGAAAATATGCAAGCTGCTGCTATCACTGGATGGGCTCCCAGGAAGCTGAGTTTTTAGCTGAATTTTTAAGCTCATCCCTGAATGGGCCAGAACAGCCTGAGGAGCAAAGCAGGGTATGAGGCTGAGTGTGACAGGGAGCTGCAGCGCTGCCCCTCTCCTGCTTCTGAGGGCAGATGCAATGGTAGTTTTTTAGGGACAGTGCCCCAAGTTAGCAAAATGGGCTCTTTTCTCAGGTTTGCCAAGAGTTTGGTAAAAAAAGAGCCCTTTCTTCAAGTTTACTTAAAAAAACCCCCAACCCACAACAAAACAACTCTTTCCCCACATACACTAAGAGTTAGTAAACGATGTCTCTTTCCCCAGGTTTGCCAAGAGTAAAAGGCAGCTCTTTTCCCAAGTTTGCTAGGAATTAATAAAACAAAGTCTCTTTCCTCAGGTTTGGTAAGAGTTAGTAAAAGACAGCTCTTCCTCCAAGTTTGCTAAGAGTTAAAGAGGGGTCTTTGTCCCAAAGTTTGCTAAAAGTTAGCAAATAAAGGGGTCTTTCCCCATGGTTGCTAAGAGCAAAAAAAAAAAAAAAAAAGGGCTTTTTCTCCCAAGTTTGCCAAGAGTTAGCAAAAAAAAAGACAGCTCTTTCCCCAGGTTTGCTAGGCGTTAGCAAAACAGGCTTTTCCCACAAGTTTGCTAAGAGTAAAAGTGGGCGTTTCTCCTAAATTTGCTAAGAATCAAAGAGGGCTCTTTCCCCAAGCTTGCTAAGATTGAAAGAAGGCTTTTCTCCCAAGTTTGCTAAGCTGGCAAAAAGACAGCTCTTTTCCTAAGTTTGCTAAGAGTTAGTAAAAGTCATCTTTTTTCCCAGGTTTGCTAGGAGTTAGCAGAAATGGGCTCTTCCCTCAAGTTTGGGAGCAAGCTCGGTGGGGCCGGGAGCCTAGGTGAGGGGATGTGGGGCACAGGGGTGGTCGCGGGGCCTCTCACCTGGAAGATGAGCACCTTGAAGCGGTCCCGCCGGAGCAGCTGTGCGTGATGCTGCTCCAGGCGTCGCACCTGGTCGCATTGCCTCTCCAGCCGCTCCCGCACGGCGCGGGTGTGGGCGCACACCTTCCGCGACTTCTCCAGCAGCTTCTCCACCGCTTCCCCCGTCGCCCCGTGGCTGCGGCACAATTTCCCCAGGTCTCCCTGAATACCCCGCACCGCCCCTTCCAAACCCCGCTGCCTCTGCTCCATCTGCCGCTGCTGCCCTTCCACCGCTTCCAACATGGATACCAGTTTCTCCAGCAAGGCCAGGACGGTCAGGGCGTTCACCTGCCCCCCGACCGCCTCCGACGGCGGTAGCGGAGGGACCGCGCTGCCTCCCGCCGCCTCCCCCATCGCCGCGCCGGGATGGGACGGTGGATGCCGGCGCCGCTCTTAAGGGCTGAGCCTTCCCCCTCCCCCGGGGAGGTTTCGGGCAGAGCCCGGCCCCGGCCCCGACCCGCCCCGGGCGGCCTCTTGCCGCCCGGGGCGGGCCGCGGCCGGGACCGTGGCCGGGCCCCCGGTGCCTCCCCCCATCCCATATCACCTCCCTTTTTTTTTTTTTTTTTAAAAAAAAAAGGGGTGTATTCTCGCCCCACGCTTAGCGAAATGCCGTGGTCGCATCCTCGCAAGCATCAGTAGATGGCAGGAGATACCGCCGAATGCGGCTTGGGGATGGGAGGAAAAAGAGCGGCTGCTGGGGAAGGGATTGGGAAATGGGAAGAGGGTGGTGGTGGTGGTGATGGTCCGGGAGAGTTTGTGGTTGTAGATTGAAGTTAAAGCCTGTCGTTTTATTGGAAGAAGTTAAACTAATAGTGAAAAATTAAAAAATGAAAGGATTAATTATTATAATAATAAACATGACAATTATAATAACCTATTAATTCTAATATATGCAATAGCAATATATAATAATTATGTGTAACAGTATCATATTAGTTGGTAAAGTTATTCTTCTATAATATTAATATATTGGTAACTATGTATAATAATTGTCATAATAATTTACATACTTATAATATATTCACACGTGGTGAATCAAATCTCCCGGCAGTCCTTCCACTGAGCAAGCATCCCATGCAACACCAGACTGGGGTTTTTTAGTAATAATTTAAGTCCTCCTCCTCCTTATGATTATTATTACGGTTTTTAATAATAACGTAGATAATGATTATTCTATTCTATTCTGTTCTGTTCTGTTCTATTTCATTCAATTCCATTATTGTTATTATTTAAACGACCCAGACACGCACACACACAGAGTCTGGTGTTGCATGGGGTGCTTGCTTGGTGGAAGGAGTGCCGGGAGATTTGATTCTCCGCCCGTGATGTGAGATTAACTGGGCACTGTGGTTGCCCTGACTGGATTCTCCAGTGTTTCTTCGGTAAAAAATCATAGGGTTAGAAGAGCTGTTTTGGGGGAGTAGCAGTAAACTGGGTGGGTGGCAGAGGGTCAGTGTTTTCAAGATTTTGCAAAGCACCAAAAGGAGCTACTTGGCATGAAGAAATACCAGGCAGTTTATTTAGCATAATACATAACTGTTCCCAGGTCTGATCCAAAGCTGTTATCTTCAGGGAAAATATTACAAAGTTGCACGGACTTGGTTTGCTCATCCGTATGCTGACGTTCTCAAGCACAGTCAATTTCTTTTTATCTTCTGTTCTTGACATTTGCCTGGTAACAGGCTGCAACGCAGATGTTTCTAATACTTGGGTATATAGAATTCTAATACTTGGGTAGCTGAAATATAATATTTTCTAATACTGTGGTATATATAATTCCTCCATGATTTTCCTGCATCCTGGAGATGAAAAACATCTATTTGGAGTTGATCCTCACCTTTTTTTTGTACACAGAAAACAAAACCTTTAATTATTTTGCCATGAAAAGGAATAAAAATTAATGACTTAAGAATAATGCAAATGAGCTAGCCATTTCAATCACCGCATGTTCAAGCCCCTGAATGTTCTGCAGCATTACCATTAATATCTGATTTTTTGGTCCTTGCTTTTTTTCAGGCTACAACTTCTATTCCTCAAATTGTGGGAGCTTGAAAAATGCATTTGGTGAGTGAGTTCACTCAGGAAAAGAATCACCGAGTCTGCCAGAACTGTCAACAAGGAAAGTATGCCGAGACTGTAAAACATGCAGGCTCAGAGGGGAGTGGACATATTTTAAAGGCGGCAACCTAAACAAACCCCTTCTGTTTCCACTATCTGTCCCTGGCAGCACTACCTGATACGCCCTTCCTAAGACATTCGTGTTTCCAAAGGGCTGCCGGTGTCTGCCCCTCTTGGTACAGGATCCTGCCCAGCTTGCTTCCTTACTCTCTCCCTTTTTTTTGGCTGGGACCTTGGAGCCTGGGCAGGGAGAAGGCATTTTTGCAGAGAGCAGCAGCTCACATTGCCCTGGTGAGGTCCAACGCGCGCTGTTGGTGGGTGGCTGGGAGAAGGGCAGGAGTTCAAACCGGTTGCAGTTTATAGCAGAGACGGTGCATGCTGCTGCTGTCCCTGCCTGCAGCAGTGGCCTGAGCAGCCAGGCCTTGGCCGGGTGGCGGAGGGGAGGGATGGAGAGAGGCCGCTGCCTCCAGCAGTACCACTCTTGGCTTTTGCTGTCCTGGCAGCCTTCTCCCTTGCAAATCCAGAGGAGCAGCAAGCCCAACTCTCCCTTTCTCTCTCAGCTCCAGTCCTTCTTCCTGTCCCTTTTTCCCATGGAAGAAGTAACCCAAGTCTGTCCATGCCCAGCTACATATCTTTCCTGTGGCAAAATCACATTTTTTTTCCCAAAATCAATTTTTTCTTCAGTTTTGATCAGCTGAAGTTTTGATGAGTTTTGATGGCAAAGTCCTGGCCTGGCTGTGGTCGCGACTGCTGGACATGCTGGCTTTCCAGCCTGTCTCTGGTTTGCGCTTTGGAGCCTGTCTCCCTGAGCCTTTCAGCATCAACCTTCTACTGTATGTGGCACATTTGCATGATTGGAGAAGATAGGCACACTGTCTTTGCAATCTAAGTAAACACTCTCCTGACTCCTGTTATGAGCCTCCTGCAAAGGTTCTGCAAGTTTTTGAGTGTTTAAAATTCCCAGCACTGTGTGCATCCTCGGAAAAAGCTGCAATGCCCCATGGTAGCCGGCACAAAATCCACAGCATGGTTTCCCAGTTAGTCCTCTGCCCCGGTAAAGCAAAGCCAGGGACAGCAGCGTTGATGTAGCTGCAAGGCCTGTCAGCACCCACCACCGGGCATTCCTCAGCGTTGCTGTGGCTCAGAAGGTGCTGTATTGTCCCTGTGCTCCCTGCCCTGTCTTGCCACTCGGGTCACCAGCCCTGCGGTGATGCCATGGAGAGAGGAGGGGTGATGAGACCGGGAATAAGATGGTCCCAAATTGGTACCTCTTCCAGCCAGCCGCGAAATTCCAGCTGTGGGTTTTGACACCATCTGTCAGCTCCGATTACCTGTCACGTTTGTAACAATGCTGTCAGGCTGGCTGACCTGCCAGCGCTTGGAGGAATCAGAGACTTTTTATGCAGGTTTGAGGATTTTTTTAGTTTTATTGATTAATTCTGCAGGATAGCGGAGGGGTTTTTTTGCCAAGTTGCAATGCAGGTTTTACTGCCGAGAAACTTTATAGAGGAAAACATTTTACGTTTATTTAGAAAGAAGAAGCATTAAAGAGATTAAATTTATCAGGGTCATCCAATGTAAGTCAAGAGTTCTTTTCATGTAAAATCAATGTGCGTGAATTATACGGACAGAAATTGGAGGCTAACTCACTCATTAGTCACATGAAGTTTGATGTTGGAGCATTACTGATAATTTATTAGGTATGGAGTATTACTCCAAACCAATATGACAGGAGAGGGCGGAGAGAGGAATTAATAGGGGAAGGAAGAAAGGCAGGGACTGTACAGGTCATCCTCAGCTTATTGAATTTCATGTCCAAGCTCCCGCTGACTTTAAAGGTATGGCGTGAGGCCATCTAACGGTGTGAATGCAGGTATATGAAGAGCTGGTTAATGAGAAGAGCTGTGGGAACCACAGGAGGAGAGCCCAGTAAAGGCGGGTGGGTGCCTCAAGGGGGCTGATACCTGCTCCCAGGGGTCCAGGGGAGAAAAGAGAATACAAACAGGACGGGGAGAAGCACTGCTGCGCCTACTGGTGCAGGGACCAGCAGCGTCTGCAGTCAGTGAGCAAGCTGTAGACATGAAACTTGGTTGCCTCTTGCTGGAGGGTTTCTCTGAGGGCTGGACCTGGGTCACAGTAACATTTCTCTCCTGTGGGTCTGCTCCTTCTGTTGCAGTGGCATTTGTCATGACATTGGAGCCTCTGCCTTTTTGCCGGGGTTGGTTGAAACTGGCCAAAAGCCTCTGGGAAAATGGAGGCCAGACTGGCCAATTCATTAAACACGAACGGTGATGGAGGGAACCTTGTGTTTCTAGGCAGTGAGACTAACAAAACCGATAGGATTTGTCCTGGCAGAAGGCATTTCTTCCCCTTGGCCACAAAAGGCTTCTTCCCGTGGCACAGAGCAGAGAAATTAGTCCGTCAATCCTTAACATTGTCTTTTCATGTTTTTTAAAATAAAACTGTATGTTATGAGCCAGTTTCACCAACAGCACCCAGTTTGTGTTGTGCTGTAAAAGCATTAGGGACGAAATGTAGCAGGTTAGAGAAACGGTGGCCGCTTTACTGCTTTGCCTTTTGCACTGAGCAACCAGTTTGGACCAGTACAACTAACCCAGCCTTGCTGATAGATGCCAGTAAACGCAGTGGATTATGGACGACCTCTCCTTTAGCACTTTGATTTTGAGAAGGTGTCAGTATCTCAGATGTGATGTAGTGTTTTGCATATAGGAGCAAGCACTGGGTGAGGGAGAAGTTGCTTACCACTTCACAGTTCCTGGGGTGAGGGAGACAACCTGGGAGGCTGCACATGCCATGGTGGGTATGCAGAATATTTAGCATGAGGCAAGCAAGTGGAAACCCGCCACCTGTGTACAAGGTGGATTGGGATCTGGGCAGCTTGGGGGCCCTGGGACCTCTGCTGGGAGCGGGGGAGTTGGTGAAAAAGGAGCTGTGGAAGGAGGATCCAGCATTCTCCTCCTCCTTGGTGCACTGGCAGCATGAGCCTTTGAGAAGCAGAGAGAGGCGGTGGGTGAGGCACTGGCTGGAAGAGGCTCCAGGCAGAGACCATCCCTTCCTGCTGCCCCGTCCCTGGGGTGCGCAGGGGAGCAGGGCATCATACCCTCCCTGCAAGGGCTCTGCTGATCCCGACAGCCATCCAGCTCACTCCCTGAAGGCAGGAACCCCCAGGGCCTGGATCCTGGCTGGTGACTCCGTGCAAACAAGAGTAGCGGTCTTCTGAGAGGCAATATGTGAGAATGGGAAATTTGGAGAGTCACTGCTGGGAGAAATTTTAATATTTGGGGAGAGAGGGAGATGAGGCTGTCTGACGGGAAATGTATCATCATAAAAGAACATGAAACTGCAATTTTGCTCTCTTGTGCAAATGGTATCCAGCAGAACTTAATATGCAACGAAGAAATCCACTTCCACTTTATCGGCCAGACTAAATCATGTTATGCACAGGAGACTTCCTTTTGCTGTGTGCCAAATAGTAATAATTCTGTGCAGACTTGTAGACAAGGAAAAAAAATAAGCCACATAAAAATACCATATGTGCCAGGCATTTTCTGTGTATTTCCTCAGACATTTGAGGAGCACAATAATAAACTACTTTTTTTTTTCTTTGAAAAGCAAATTAAGTTTATGTGAAAGGGGAAAGAATAGTTTCCTTAGCTTCAGATAAAGGACAATATTTCAGCCGCTCAGTTGGACTTTTTAGCAGCTTGGACAAAAGCGAGGTCAGGACACCAGCAGATACAAATTGAACAGCATATGGCCAGTCAGACTGGACTTGCCAATTTATTATATTCATCTAGCGAATATGTGTGGCACAGAGCAGGATAAGCAAGTCCATTAATATCAGAATAAAAAAAGATACAGAGGTGATATTAAAGGGACGTGAAAAATAGCAGGATCTGCAGGATGGGCCATGATTACCTACAGGGAACTAGCTCTGCTTTTGGAGCAGAGAACCAGCTTTGTCCTGGAAACCTCCTCCTGCAGCCAGGAGGGTGTGAGGCTCTGCAAGGTCACACGGACCAAGGAACCAGAGCTTGAGGGAGGACTTTTTGTTGTTTTTGGGGAAAGCCTTTTCCAACTGGAAGATGGGCTTTTTGGAAGTGTGGTTAAAATGCTCACTGATGTTTTTAATTTCCTCCAAAGGTGCCAGGTTCTTTTGAAGAAAATGCTGTTTTTTTTCCCAGTTTCAGATCAGAAACTATATGTGGTGTTCCCCAGGGCTCAGTATTGGGGCCAGTTCTGTTTCGTATCTTTATCAATGATCTGGATGAGGGGATTGAGTGCACCCTCAGTAAGTTTTCAGATAACACCAAGTTGGGCAGGAGTGTTGATCTGCCTGAGCGAAGGAAGGCTCTACAGAGGGATCTGGACGGGCTGGATCAATGGGCCAAGGCCAGTGGTATGAGGTTCAACAAGGCCAAGTGCCAGGTCCCACACTTGGGTCACAACAACCCCATGCAGCGCTACAGGCTTGGGGAAGAGTGGCTGGAAAGCTGCCTGGCAGAAAAGGACCTGGGGGTGTTGGTCGACAGCCGGCTGAATGTGAGCCAGCATTGTGCTCAGGCGGCCAAGAAGGCCAACAGCATCCTGGCCTGTATCAGAAATAGTGTGGCCAGCAGGACGAGGGAAGTGATCATGCCCCTGTACTTGGCACTGGTGAGGCCCCACCTCAAATACTGTGTTCAGTTTTGGGCCCCTCACTACAAGAAAGACATTGAGATTCTGGAGCATGTCCAGAGAAGGGCAACGAAGCTGGTGAAGGATCTAGAGCGCAAGTCTTCTGAGGAGCGGCTGAGGGAACTGGGGTTGTTTAGTTTGGAGACAAGGAGGCTGAGGGGAGACCTTATCGCTCTCTACAACTACCTGAAAGGAGGTTGCAGCAAGGGGGGGGTCAGTCTCTTCTCCCAAGTAACAAGTGATAGGACAAGAGGAAATGGCCTCAAGTTACATCAGGGGAGGTTTAGGATGGATAGTAGGAAAAATTTCTTCACCGAAAGGGTTGTCAAGCATTGGAACAGGATGCCCAGGGAAGTGGTTGAGTCACCATCCCTGGAAGTATTTAAAAGATGTGCAGATGTGGTGCTGAGGGATGTGGTTTAGCAGTGGTTTTGGCAGTGCTAGGTTAATGGTTGGACTTCCTGACGTTAAAGATCTTTTCCAACCTAAACGATTTTATGATTCTGTGGAAACAGAGCTACTTTCCCCTTTCATTTTTGGATATTTCTGGAAAAAAGAGAGGTATTTTCCAGAGAAAGGCAGGGATAACCTGTCTGCTTTCTCTTTCTTCCTCTGCTAAAAGAGAGTAAAAATTAGAATGCTTTTAAGAATTTGAAGCTGACTATACATGGATGCTTTTTCTTCTAGGATACTTTTTATTACAATACATTCTCAATGATTTATTGTATTTTGAAATTTCTCAGGGAACATATAAGAGAGCAACCTTCCTGGAAAGGACAAGGATGGTCTGCTCCTGTGAAGACTGGCAGAGTGTTCTCATGTTGCTCTATGGAGATTGCTGGGGGTGATGCCTCTTCCTAATGGAGGGGAGATTTTCTAGCGGTAAATCAGGGATTATGATCAGTATTGTGCTAAAAAGGAGTCTTCCTTTATCTGGCACATCCCTCAGGATTGTCATTATTGATAGAAAGCTGAAAGAAGAGCCTTTGTAATCAGGTTGTTTGGAAGAAGATGTTAATGAAATCACGTTTAATGGAAGCAAATAGAACATTAATTGTGTGAAAAGCAGGTGAATTGAGGAGATGTGTTTTCTGCAGATAACTGGGGAGACTCGAGTCACTTTGGGTCTGCAGACGCATTGCCATTCATATCCCTTGAATCTTTTATTTGGGATGAGGTATAATGGACCTGGAATCTAGAGAGTGTCTTTCCCTCATTGCTGAGGCATCTGTCATGCTGTGCCATGCGACTTCATGTTGTTCAAATGACATCGCAGGAGATAACAGTGCAATGCAAAGCCAAGCATGATAAATATGACATGGCATGTCCAAAACAATACTTGCTTTTAGTAGATCAGTTATCCTTTAAAAGCTAGTATTTAGGTTTGTCCTTAGATAATTCAATAGCTCCCGTCTCTGGTAGGAATGATGTCAACCTGAGTTACTGTTTCTGATGAACAGCGATGATGGGACAAGATGGCATGAAAAGGAGAAAAGAACAGCAGACTCCGGGTGTGCATCCCAGAGCTCTTTTCTGAGTACCTGGTCAAGGCGAGGCTCATGGGGCTGAGCACGATAATGGTGGCCAAATGGGATCTGTCACAGGCCAGCTGGCCTCCCTGATAGCATTTGCCCACTGCAGAACTCATGATTTTTCTCTATCTTTTTTATCCTCCGGTCACCACTATCGTGCCTGTGTTAAGGTAGTGGAATAAAAAGGGGAAAAAAAAACCCCAAACACATGATAAGTTGTGTGAATTGGGTAAATGAGGAACTGCTGAAATCAAATGATTAAAAAGCAAACCAGGACTTGAACCTAAACCTGCCAGTTTGACATGATAACTGCATCAGGTGTGACCTGGCAGAGCTCCAGGGAGAAGCCAGCCTCTCAGCCACCCAGGAGGGCCAGGGTCGGAGAACTTCCAAAAAGTGGGGGTGCATCCCAGGCCTTCAGAGTTACTTTCTCTTCACAGAGGAATATTTTGAAAACTGTTTATTCTTGTACATGAAAACCAGAAGTCTAAGCTGGAAGGATGTTTGGTATTTGACAGTATCTTCTCTCCTTCTTTCTTGTTCTCTCTATTTTCTGCACTCTCCCCTTGCCGTCTTATATATGCCCTATGCATGCTGCTGCCTGTTCGTGATAGTAATTATTTTCAGATATTGAATACACTATCTTAGTTATAAAAGTGTTGCATATTTTTCAGAGCCCCTGTTGAAGTTAGAAGAAAAAAAGTAGGTTAAATCAGGTACCGAGCATCCGCAGTACATAGTATTAATACCTTATTTATTATTGCACAGCTGTTAAGTGGTTTTATTCAGAAGTATTGAATAAGCAGAAAGTCATCTACGTAGGACACAACTAGAATTTCAGGCTGCAAATTATTTTGTTTACACAGTGAGCACCGAGGATTTGAGACCCGTTCACTTGCGTGCTGTCATGCTCTAGGTTACAGGCAGTGAACCCACATTCAAATCAAAGCCATGAGCGGGGTGAACTTGTTTTTTTAACCCGAGCACAGTTCACCAGGAATTATTTACATGCATTGGCTGCAGAACTGAACCCATGGTGCTGTTCAGTGTTTCAGATGACCGCTTGCTTGTGCCCTGCAGCAGCCTGTAACTCACCCCAGTGCTGCGTACCTCCTCCGGCTGTCATCTGAGAGAGCTTCCCGTTGCCTACTCCAGGCTCACTGAGGGGCTGCTGCAGCTGTGAAGCGGGAGTATGTCTTTCCCTGCAAAGATTTTCTTTTTCTTTTAGGTCGTGGATCTTTAACTACTGACTCTGTCCACAGGCTCCAGGCTGTATTGCCAGGCTTTCTGGAAATCTCTGGGACAGTAACCGCAATTTAGGGTTGCAGCCACGTAAAGGTTTCTCCTGCTGTGAGAAGGGATGGTGAAGTGGTTGCACTGGGTGCGCTTTGCCACTAATGATCCTTTACAAAGCCCATTTTGTTTTGCCGTGTTGAATGTGTTTGAACAAGGTCTTGGAATAATTTTCTGTTCTCTTGGGTGGCTGCAGAAGTGTTGCAGCAGGGAAGCTGGTGGAATAGACTTCTTCCATGCTGGCCTCTTGCTGTGCATCAAATCTGGATGCCGTTCCTGAGCAGATCAGCCCTGAGACCTCTGCTCATGCTGCCAATGCAAAGATCAATTAGTCCCTGTCATGCGAGGTACTCTAAGGAGGAGACCAGTGCACTACAAACTGGTCTGGACCTGTAAAGCCATTTCGTGTCTGTCACCAAGGAACTGTCAAAGAGTAATGACCTTGCTGGTAGTATGCAGCTGAGATGGATGTGAAGTGATGACCCAGATGTGTAAGACTCCATCCCATAATTAGTCCTCCAAACCAAGCAGCTGCTATGCCATTGCTTTTCAACTGGCTCTCGCCCTGATTGTGTACCCACATGGTGTTGCTCGAATAATTTCACAGAAATTTCTCGTAAGTGGAATATAAATCAGTGGCAACTGTACCTATCCCCATCTGCACAATGCCAGCTGTAGGCAGGTCCCAAGGTCCCACGACTTCCCCCATGAATGGAGATTCATCTCTTCTGCTCTTCGTTGCTTAGAAGGGGAGGAGGGGTGAGCTCGGGGATTTAAGGCACAGGAGGAGTACATGGGCATCTCCTCCAGCTTAGAGTTTTCCTCAGCACAGGATTTTTTGGTACTGCAGACATTGTTAAAGGGATATCATCCCTCCAAAAAACCTAAAACCAAAGCGTTGTCGCTTCTGAATCTTCTGACAGCATTGCAGTTTGCTGAAAGAAGGGTTGAGAAAATTAATCTTCATCTTGGGAGGGCTTTTTCTCCTAGCTTGCTTTCTCCACAGAATCTTGGTCTCCAGCTTCTTCGTTCCTTGCCAGGAGCAGTGGCCACAAATCCAATACTGAATGGGAGCAGGTAAGACCATGGAAGGAGAAAGTTGTGATTGAAGAAATGGAGCACCAGGATTTTGGTTTTTTTCTCCAGATAAAATCCCTTTTATAAAACCTATAGGCCCCCCCCCCCCCCAAAAAGTCAATTGGTGTTGTGCTTTAGTAAAGTGCGTCCTAAAAAATAGTACATTTAAAAGAACAAAACCAGCCTTGCTCCTGACTGCTAAACATGTTTGCCCAACCTCAGAGCTTCACTAAGAATTCTGCTACGTTTCCTAGCATTAGGCATCATAGCAACTACGTTGCAATGTAGTGCTTTACAGTGCTATGGCAGGTTTATTTGTTTGCTTGTTTCTGAATGATCTCTAGGCATCTGAGGATACCTCAGTGAGTTAAGGCAAGCAAGATGCTGTAGTGCTATAGTGCTATTCTCGATGCTACTTAGCTTTTAACCCTCATGCACAGAAAGCAAAAAAGCTGGCTGTGGTAAATTAGCTACATGTAACTCCAGGAGCTAACATGAATGGAAATACCGGCTTCTTTAGCTGACTTGTGATGAAAAATTTCAGTCAAGGGACTCAGAAAAATCTCTTCTGCTCTTGGACAACATCCAGCTGAATGGGAAGTATAAGGGAAAAAAAGCAAGCTAAATTCTGCATTAAAACATAGCACTCTTTCCATCCTCTGTCTGTCTCTTGTTTTTTTAAATGCTGATAAACATTTTTTCCCGTTTATCGTCACATCGGTCCACAGTTTCTTGTAGTGCAGCAGCATGTGATTTAAGGTAGCACAATCTAAAGAAGTAGCATGCTTTAAAGCTGCATATTTTCCCAGATTCAGCATCATTGGGCCAGACAGCAGGTCTGTAGCTTCTGCGGCTTTAATGAGGTTCAAGAGGACCAGGCAGACACAGCAGTGTTGTTCTCCACCTGAATCCTCTCTACGTCATTCCCCATATCTGCATTTGTGAGAATCCCGCATCCATGAGAATCCCGCATCCATGAGAGCTCTCCATCTTGAGATGTAAGAGTGTGGGTGTTAATAAAAATGAAGTGGTTTAAAAAAGAAAAAAAAAAAAGCTTCTGGCTAAGTTGCACTCAAGGTATTTGCCATAGGGCTCATGCAGGAGGTTTGTAGTGAGTTGCTGGGTGATTTGAGAAGTTAAGATCCAGACTAAAAAGAAAATAGTCAAATTTTCTCCACCAAATACCTTCAGCAAATATTTCCACATCTTGCTTCAGTTACTAAATATGGTAATATTTAAAGAAGTAAGAGCTGAATGTAGGAGCATAGGAAATGTCAGGTTATAGGAGGTTAAAGAAGTCTTTTGAAGTCCAACTTCCCGAATAATTTTCCTCTTGTGAAAATTTGATTGCCTTTCGAATAACCCTGTTTAGGATGCATTTACTGATTGTTATCTTGTGGGCTTACATCCTGTAATGAAATCTTCCCCACTGTCATTCTGCGCTCGGTCCTTCCGGAGCTGACGAGCTCAGCCGTGGCCGTGGCTGGCGTGCTGCGGTGGTATCGCAGCTCCATCTCACCCCCCTTTCCTGACACCAGCCACTTCCCTTCCTCTTCGGCTTTTAAAGGACAGCCAAAGCGTTCCAAGTGTTGAAATCCCTGTCTCACTAAAATTGCTCTCGACTGGCTGATTTCCTTCACCTTACAACTCATAATTAATGAGGAAAAGGTTAATTCTGCACCTTCCAGTACCTTCTCTCCGATATTATTCAGACCATGCTTATTCCCTGTCTCCCTCTTTCCTCTGGCTCTCCTGTAAAAATGGCTTTTCACGATTAGTTGGCTTCTGATCTCGGTATTTTTGTCTGTTGCCTTGTAGGTCTCTATTTAAAAGCATATTACCAGTGTCACTTCATGTGAAATTCATGTAATTATTTTTCAGGTTTGAAAGGTTTTTGCTTTTAAAGGGCAAGCAACACCTTTCGGCAGTCTTTCCAGGGGCATTAAAATGCGTGGGAATTTCCAAACGCAGCGGGAGGAGAGGTTTCACCATCAGCAGTGTGGAGTGTCTAGAAGAGCTAGCTGGTGTCCCTTGACACTTTCTTTGTGGAGGATGATGGTCATCTGCAGAGGCTTTTCAGAGCCCAATTTTAAGAGCATTTTAAAGAAATCTCTCCTTTGTTACAAAGAGAGACTACCCAGGTAAGGATGGATGTCTAAAATTTATTGTGTGTGCCCTTCTAGGAAAATTCAAGGTAAGAAAATGAAGTTTTAGAAAATGTCAAAACCTTTTTCAAAGTATTTATTTATTTCTGCATTCAGGGTTTTGTTTTCTCATCAAAAGTATTAATCAAATTCAGCACGGCTTCACCAGTCGATCTGGTCAGTCTTAGTTGTCATCAAAGCTTATTCAGTGTCTCCAAATTCTGCTGGGTATGTCCAGCAAAATCAGGGGCCATGATGTGTTCTTCTTTTGCAGGTCTTTGCCCTACACTGGTTTAATTTTCTGTGTGCCAGGAGCGCCGGGGAGTGGTGTGGTGCAGCCAGTAAGTGGTGCTCAGCTAGGGGCAAGCCCCCAAAGCCTGGGTGGTGGCCAGCATGTCATTGCAGCTTGCTCTCAGGAAAGATCTTCTGGCATGGTCTATTTGCTCTTTGTGACTGCTGCGCAGCGAGCTGGTGCCTTTCTGCTCTTCCCTTCAGGGAATGACTACAAAAAGATGTACGGGGCACAGATAATCAATGTTTGAGACTCTTCTGATGGGACCGGAGCTTTAGTACAGGATGGTATTTCTTTGGTGAAGGATAGTGTTGTGTAACGTTGTTGGTATTGCTACTCCACCATGCTATGATTAACATATTTTGTCATCAGAGAATGTCAATATGCACCAGGAAAAAAAAATAAATCACATCTAGAAACACTCCTTGAATAAGTACATAGAGCAGCCAAAGGCATGTGGAAAGGCCAGCAAGCGGACCATAACTAGCACTTGTGGGGGCTTTAGAGGTTCTAGTACCTCACAGGGAGGCAATACTGTTTTCACTGATGTGGATGAATATTTGTGGAACTCTGGTAAGGTAACGTAGGGCACCTATGCAGTAGGTGATATACAAATACATTCTGCATCCATTGAACCGACCTTTAATATTCTCACAATCTGGTGTGTAAAGCACACACAGCTCCACCAACCCTCTAGTCCCTGGAGTTCTCACAAGGGTGAGATAAGGACATGGTCAAGAGGTTCCTTCACTGTCTTTCTATTTTTGACAGGAGAGGGTTGGAAGTACTTCAGCTGTGCTGCTGAACTCCTGTTTTTGAGACCTCTTAGTATTTCTTAGTATTCTGATTTTTGCTTACTTTATTCCAGTACTAATTATGGCAACATTAATATAGACCAATTTTAATACTGAACAAGCATGCATCAACATTTGTGAAGACACAGTACCAAATGACTTTACAGCTGTCCTTGGTGGAGGACAGGGTGGAGGTGCACAAGGAGAAGAACTGGGAGGATTGGAAAGGGCTTTAGGCAAACCTTTGCGTCTGAAATTTGAACTAATTAGACAGGGAAAAGCAAGATAACTGTTGGCAGGAGCAGCAGGAGCAGAAGGGAGAAGTTTCCACTCTAGTGAATCCCTAGTTACAGGTGAGAAGTCAGGAGGATGTGGGAGGGAGAGCTGGGGAAGACAAGGTCCCTGCACTTGCTGTTACTGCGCAAAGCAGCAGTGGGTCATTTGCCGCAGCATCTATCCTCCCAAAGTCCCTGGGCTGCCTTTCCCCAGCATCGACCCAGTAGCATTGATGGAAGAGGGCCTGTGAGTTACTGCTAAAAGCCAGCAGCAGTCAGTGTTCGTCAGGGGACCCCTGGTGAGGGACCCAACATTCTTACCCTCTGCTATTGACCAAAGTCAGAGGCAAGGCACTCCGCTGGCTGGACCTTTGGTATGCCCTGGTAGGGGGGGTCCTATGTTCTCCGTGTAGCCTCTGGCACAGCAGCTGTGACTGCCTCAGCAGGTGATGTGTGTTGGGATGAAGCAGTTCGGTTCCCTGGGGGGGAAATGACAATGGTGATTTGTAGCCAGGCTTTTAAGTGCCATTTGGTAGAGCAAATGCATTTAGAAAATAATATTGTTGAAACAACAGAGCTGCATATGTTATATTCTTGTCCTCTGAGGATCGCCTTTCTCCCAGCTTTGAGGAGAGCAGGGACAACTCATCAGGCTGTCTTGCAGTCATGACTCCAGCCCCACGTACCTCTCTGAGCAGCCTGTCCTAAAAGCCACTCACCCTCTTCTGAAATGACTTCTTCACTCTTAGATATCAGATTGGTTTTTGACCTTCAGGCTTCCACCTCCAGCACAACAAGACTTGTCAGCTTCTTGGACACGGGCTATAGATGACTCCAAACTAAAAGGTTGCCCATTTGTCTTTTGAGCTTGTGTCAGGCTGTCCTTCAGGTTAGGGCTGGGCTCCAGCAAGTGCAGCATGGGAAAACCAAGCAATTGCTAGTGTTTGTAGAGACCACGGGTGGTGGTGGGCAGACAGCAAGAGCAGTCCTATGCAAGCCTGAAAGACAAGGGGAAAAAATTAACCTTCAAGGGGGTTAGTTTATTGAGGTTATTTTCAACCAACTTCATAGTTTTCTCCCTTTCTTCATGCTACCTCTGGTTTTAATGCTGCCTGCAGGTGTGGGAAGAATTGCCCAGGAAGAGAGGGGGTGTGAAATAAGGGAAAAAGGGGTGATTTGAGACCTTCAGCCTTTGGTGGTAGAGGGGACAGGGGTCAGTGTATGTGAGTTATGAAGAACCACCACAAGTAAGCGTTGTGCACGCTCACCCTCCTCACCTTGCCGTTCTTCTGCGCGGGTTTCTTCTGCAGCAGCTTCTGCGATGACCGCTAGTGTTGTTTTTAATATAGGCGAGGTCTCTTGTCATTGTGACAGTCCCGCATGGGCCCAGCTCCTCTAAATTGCCAGGGCAGGCTGGCCCCCCGCCAGCCCGGCGAGCTCCATCAGTGTAATTGGGGCTCCCGGCAGGGCTCTGCTGTGCGGAGCAGCTGGTGCAACCGGGGCACCCTCGGCAGCAATCGCTGCTTTTAATGAGTTTGTTGCTGTTCCGTTAATGAAGGAGTAGCTGGGATTTCATTTTCCCCCTGTACTGGTTTTCCAGACCCCTTCTTGAGAAAGCAGACCAAATTCAGTCAAAACTAATACTACACTATTCTAGATAAAATTGCTCCCATTTTTTTTTTCATTTTAATTTCCTTTTAGCCAGAGCAGAGTCTCTGAAGGCATCAAAATCGATACTTTTTGCATATACAGTGCTACTGCATTTGAAACTATTTGCCCTTATTAACTAACAGAGACATTTCCCTGGAAGACTTTGCTATTCCTGGCTGCGTACTGTCACATATTGCCAGGGAGAATTAGGATTTTGAGGAGGAGAGGGCCTTATGTTACCAAAAACTGACAAACACACACAAAATCCACCACGCGTGTTTCTTTGAATGCATTTTCCAGAGACTTCTCCAACGTCTTTTGTGAAGGGAGCAGCAGCCAGAGACCGGCTTCATGCACCACAAATGTCAGTGAGTGAACGAAGAGCAGCAAAATGTTTCCTTCTTTGGAAGGTGGGGACACTTTCCTCCCCAGCCCCGGAGAAGTACCTGCCAGCACAGTCAAGATAGGGATGAACAAACTGCTGAGCTGGTCTGCAGAGCAAAGACTCGACCTGCAGTCTGAGGGAGCCCGGGCTCTGACGGGCTGGAGGATTAGCCTGCTTATCTGCTTTTCTGGCTTTCAGTTAGGATTTAGTTAAGAATTTCCTGCATCTGCATCAGCAAGAAGAAATGGCTGTTCCCGGGCTTTGGAAAGGGCAGCAATAGGCCAAAGATTTTGAAGCACACAGTTTGAGATTTTTTAATGTGTGGGAAATGCATAGGCTGGAGTCAAATCCTGAAAGTAGGTCCTTGGCATCACAAAAGTAAGCATGGGAGAAGCTTCCAGCTAGGAGTGCCTCACTGTATATACGTGCATTTGTAAGCAGCAGGAGATGTATGTGCTGCATTTTGTGCCGGCTGTTCGTTCCTCCACACCAAACCCGCCCTGTTGTGCTGCTGCCTTTCAAACCAGCAGCAAAGCTCCCAGAGGCTGGGGTGCTGCTGCGTCTGACTGGGTGCGCGGCATGTGGGAGACCGTCCTCCCGGGCTGGAGCTCCCCGTGCTGCGAAGCTCGAGGCCCTGACTTTTTCAACCCCATCTGCGCTTTGCCCACCAGCAGTCATCTGGTAGGTGCCTGCTTTGAAGCGTTACTCCTCTGCAGGCAGAAAGAGCCCCCTCAGATTAATGGTCTGCCTAAAAGCTAAAAAGAAAAAAAAAAAGAAAGAAATCATTTAAAACATCACATTAAAATGCCACTCCACATCTGAAAGGATCCATTAAAACTTTTATAGAGCTTTTTACGTTTGTTTCCCCTGTTTTACATTTTGTTCTAGATTCAGGCACTCCTCTCTTATAATTCGCCTTTGTAATAAACATTTTCGCCTTGGTTGGCTCTGCACTAACAGGGACTATTTGCTGTGCTTTTGGCTAGAATAGAGCTTTTCTTTCCGAAACCGCTATTTGCAGAATCCAGCCTGGGCGAGAGCCACAGGCACCGTGGGCTCACCCCAGGAGGCATTCCTGCACCATCTTTCTTAATTTTTTTTCCTGAGGGACTCAGAGAAGTGCATCTGGGCTTCACGCTGTGGTTCTCGAGCTCCAGCTCCTTTGCCAAAGGTCCAGTGGTGGCGGGGGTAGAGGGAAGGGCTGCCGCTGGGAAAGCTGCAGCATCCCGTGACCAGGGCTGCGTGTCCCTCTCTCCCATCCCACCACGCTGCTCCCTGTCCTGCCGCCTCCGCCTGTGTCCCTGCTGGTCTGCCTTTCGCCACTTCCCACTCCTCACGTGCATTCTTGCTTTTCATAGCCTTCCTGTCAAAAAAAAAAAAAAAAAAAAAAATTTAA